>VNWY01000756.1:0-30029 GCA_009869845.1 Pseudachorutes palmiensis | reverse complement strand
TCGTTGAAATCTTTTTCGTTGAGCCCTACCATTGACCTGAGAATTATTTTGCCAAATGGCGAGCAGGGTATGCAAATAAAAATGAAATTCTCGTTTTGTTCGAAAGATAACATGGAAATATTTCAAATTGACTGCTTTTACACATCGCAACATTTGAAGGAAAAGACTTTGAATCTACTTTTGCCATTCCGCACCCACCCGACCAACCCTGGACTCTGAGTTTTTGTCCCACGCCAAAAGAAATCAATATTCTCTGTCCACACGGGAGCCCCACCCTTGTCACAAGGGGGACGGGAAAGGTCTTCGACTGGGAAGATAGATAGATAGAGTAGGATAGGAAGGATCTGAAGATGAGTTATATTGCAAGTGATGTTTGCTCACCTGAGTGATTGAAGCACTGCATTCATGAAACACGTATTCCCTAGATTCCTAAGGCCTACCACTCCATGCTTCCCTCCATTTTTGCCCCTGCTGAGCCCCATTGACACATCTTCCTTTGGTCTTCGCATCGAGTGATGGAGCCCATTGACCTCTGCTCCCTGTACCAGTCTTTGTTTCTTTGGATCCACGGGGTCCAGGCTAGTCGTCTGACTACTGAGATCACTGTTTGAGTACTCACTGCTCAGCTCCGGGTCAGAATCAACCCCTGTAGCCGGACGCTTCCGACCAGTGCTTGGAGAGTAGGAAACTGGCTCTTCCTTCTTGGCAAATCCAGACATCCTTTGGTTTGCGTACTGTCCCTGTCTTCGGCCAATAAGTGTCCCTTGACCTCTTGCACTTGTGGATTAGTGTTGGTATGAAGGGTTCCTTGACACGTGTGACACGATTGACACTGTTTATGTTTTTGTGTGTGTCCACTGAGTGTCCTTTGACCCCTTGACTGTCTCTGTTTTCTACGCTTCAAAAAAGGAAGCTGGAAGTGGGAAGTGAGAGATGAGAGGAGGTGGTGGGAGGGAGTGGTGGGACAGGACAGACTGCGCACCCACCGTCTCAGACACTTGCACAACAACACAAACAAAACATTACAACACGACCTCAAATGACCTCTGATACACTGACATTCTTATTCCAAAATTAATTCCAACATTAATTCCAAAATCCACCAGAGTGGAAACAATAGGATCATTCATTATTGTAACCACAACCAGCAACATAAATACTCAAACGATTCTCTCCTACTAAATATAATGAACCCTTGACCTGGAAAAAATCAAGGCTTTGCTTCTGCAGTTGCTTTTAAAACGGAGATGAAGGGAGTCAACTACTCCTCAACGATGTCTTCCTTGATGAGAACTTCAAATGTCTCCTCATTCATAGAACTCTTGTCTGCATCCAATTCATCAGTGTCCACGTCTACAAACACAATGGCCAGGGATTAGGGTCGTTTTCCAATTTTTAGTTTTCCAGTTGACTTACGATTCCTGAGCATGAGTCGCTTTTGCTTTTCTGCGGCGTACTGAGTCTGCTTCCTTGACCTGTACTCCTTCCAGGCAGCAACGGTTTCCTTTCGCCGTTGCATTTCCTCCTCTGTCAACTTGGAGTGGAGCTTCCGGTCATCCTCTTCAAACTGTGGGCTGTACTCCTTGAGCTTCTTCTTGAGTTCCTTCAACTGGGCGTGGGTGAGGAGACAAGGGGGCCGTGGTCGCCAGAACAAATTACCAAAACGATTGATCTTCTCCTTTCGCAATTCACGCCCTTGGAAACTGTACACTGTGAAACCAGTGTCGGACTAAAAACAGAAATAAATGTTAAATATGGAAGATTCCAGTTGTGGATTTGTGGGACATTCTTAGACTCCACTTTATATTGATGATAAATGGAGGTGGAACTATCCAATTTTGATTTATCTCCGATTCCTTTCAAAGAAAGGAAAAACCGAGTCGCCGGAGAATTGTATTCCCAGGGACTTGGTTAAGGAGAATGGATTTTTAAAAGAAAAAGATAGTCGTACCACTTTCCCAGTCCATGAGGAGACAGCACCGACGACGTAGCGACCAGTTGGATCCCATGCAATGTCCGTTGTCAACTCGGGAGTGATTGAATTCATGACGCTGAAATCGGAAGTATCGATGAATTCCAATGGCCCTTCTGCGGCTTTGAGTAAAGCTAAAACCAGGAATTGGCCCTGAGGAGCCCAGAACAAAGTGTTCACCTTCTTCTTCTCAAATTTTTCTGAAGTCAGAAAAAGAAAATTAATTTAGTAAATGCTAAAAATTGATTGCAAACTTACTGAGAAGGACAGGAGCATCCCCTTTCCGGACTCCGTAGAAACTCACAGAAATGTTGTTTTGTTCTCCGTGGATGATGGCGAATTTGCTGCCGATGGGTTCCCACGCAAAGGCACTGATTGGCTCCTTGAACTCACAAACCGAGTCCACGGGGATGTTCTTCTCCTTCATGTGGAAGATCTCAAAGTTGTAGTACATCCCCTGAATTAAAACACAAGGAAAAATTGGTTAAGTGTCGAGTTTAGTTTCTCATTCTCGTAAGTTTCTTACGCTATATTTGTTCTCGTGCTTCTCTTTCTTGACTTTGGAATATCGGTCCACTTTGACACAAAGGTAGTCACCAGACTTTTGCCAGTGCATCCGACAATCCGCAACGTTGAACAAGTTCTTTGCTCGGACCTCATTTCGCCTGTTCAAATTAAAGTGGTTTAGAAAGAGAAATTGTAACTGTAGAATTGCATAATAAATAAGGGTTCCTTGACCCCTCTTAAATACCCTAAACTAAACACCCTATTAGCAATTAGCTCAACTGTGTGGAATATGGACTCACGAAGGTATTTCTTGAAGAACGACACGGGCAGGGACATCCTTATTTTCAGAGACCCAATAGGCAATGATATTTTCAGAGGGAGACCAACTGAAATCACGGAGGTCCGTGATCTTCAAACTCTTGTTATCAAGGAGGCGGAAGCTCTGAAATTAAATGAAAAGGTTAAAAGGTTAACCACGATTTGTCGAAAAGACAAGAAAGGCTTGTCTCCAATTTTGTAAACTTACTTTCTATAAATCCATTATATAAAAAGTAGCACAGAAAAACAAAACGAATAATTTATCTGTTTCTGAATGATTATTATACGTTGAGCTGAATAAATACTGAATAATTAAACATTAGTGTCGTACCGGTGTTTCATAGATGGAAAGTGAGTCTTGTCCGATTTTAGCAAAGAACCGGTCATCATGAGACCATTTGAGAATGGGCCAAGGGGATTTGTGTAGTTCGGAGAATGACCGTTTCTTGGCTCCAGTTCTCACTTCCCAGACAACCAACACTTCCGGATTCTCATACTGCCGCTCGGCTTTGGGAGCAAAGGTCACCATGTACCTGAATCAGAAAGTAAAACGATGCATTATGACAAAATGTGAAAGCATTTCTGTATGAAGTAGCGTATAATTACCTTTCACATGGACTAAAGTCGATAAATTCCGCATTCGGATGTGCAAATCGATTGATTTTATCAAAGTTCTCTCCTCCCCAGACTGCAACACCGCGGGAATGGAAGGTGGCAAGGTAGGTTCCGAGGGGTGACCACTTTGCAACAGTGTCTGTCCCACCAGCACGGTTGAGGAGGACCTTTGGTTCGGGTGCGTTCACGACGACCTGGACATCATTCCCGGGGAAGCTTTTGTTGACACCGATGTTGACCAAACAGTACTGGTCGTAGGATTTTGGTTCCTGGAGGTAGTACCAGAGGTTACCGGGATCCTTGTAGGGCTGTGGCTCGGGCGTATGCCACTCATCCGGAATATTCTCATACCTGGAGAACAAAATCATAATTAAACAACCACACCTCCTCACAATTCATTCAAACTTTTCACAGTTAATCAGAAAAGATTAAGCCAGGTATGCTCTCAATGTCAATCAAGTACCGTGTTTCTGTCATCATTTGAAAATGGCTAAAACCTGAAAGAACCTCAACTTATACTTACTTTTCAAAATCAGTGAACAAGTTGACAGAGAAGGTGTGGGATTTGTCAAACTTGTACTCATCAGCTATCTTCACTGCTTCTGCCGCTGCACTCGCGTCAGTGTACTCCACAAAACAGTATCTGAAAATTAAATATTAAGTTAGAACATCTGGTGTTATACAAACCGCAAGAGCAGAATGATTTAGCTTACCCCGTGGAAACCCCGTCTTCCCCAACTGGGAAATCATCGCTAGCAATCTTGCCAAACTTTAGAAATATCTTCCGAACAACTGCCTTCAGTTTCTCCAGCCGTTCATCCCCAACTTGTGGGATCCCATCGACCACAATTACATTCTCCACTCCATCCGATTCCTTTGGTCTCGTACGCAAAATATCTCCACATAGCTCTACAAAATCGATCCATTATCATATAGATGCTTTCAATTCAAGTAAATTACACTAAATTACCTTCGTCTGGGATATCGTCTACGAATCCCTCTTCATCATTGAAGTCAGGCTCACCATCCTGGTTGTTTCGATCCCCATGATCCAGGCTGTCCTTCTTCTTCGCCATACCTCACTCCAGGCACTCCTTTTGTTCAATAATTTTAGAACAAAAAATTGAAAAACTTCTGAAAACTTTGAGAAAAACAGGAAACTTGAGAGCGAGAAATCTGTTGAAAACCGGCGTGATTCGATGGCCGTCGGTTGGAGTGAGAGGGACGCCATTGGACGAGAAATCACAGCCCAGAGATGGGCAAATTAAAAAATAAATCAAAGCAACCATTGCTAAAAACTGGCAAAATCACACAATTAAAAACGATGAATAATTTATCCCTTCTGTGAATAAATTATTAATCTATTTTAATGAAAATTGATTTATTTATAATCCTAAAAGAATTAATTGCCCAACTATGAATGGAATGAGTTACAACGTCACAGGTAATTTTTTGAGTAACCAGAGTCTCCAAAATGGTGCTAATTTTCAACTGAATTTTCCACATGGGAGACACACACTGACGCCTCACTCTCTCCTCTTATGAGCACCAAATCCCTGGATGTCCTTATTGTACTTTTACAATAACCTCTGACCCTTGTAACCTTCATTCTAATGTGCATAGTAACTAACTTCATTTTTATGCATTTCATTCACAGCCTTAGTCCAGCTGTAGCCAAAGTAGAGCACTGGGCCCACCCTCCTGTTGCCTGTTGAAATTCTGAATTGCGGCATGGGGCATCAATAATTTTCCATTTTTTATGTGCCTTATTTGCGTTGTGAATGGGACTTGTGTTGGTGTTGCATCGGGATGTGGCACTTTGTTCTTTTGAAGCATTCCAGGCGACACTTGCTGTTGATTTTTGCCAGTGTGTGAATGAAACTGTCCTCTCCTTACTAGAGTTAGACTGGAAAGTGTTCTATTCATAACCAATGCATGAACTGGAGTGGTGGAGACAAGTGGGATGAGCTGCTGGCACTGGTTCTGGCCAGTGCTTCCCCTCTCCAGTTGTGAGTTGCCAGTGTTTACACGGTCTGTGGGCTGGAGGAATGGGGTAGGTTAGGAGCGTCACTTGCCAAGGTAATCCTGATCTACTACCCTCGCCACCCGGCCAATCCTACACTCACTCAAGACCAAACACCGAACCAGGAACGACAGGCAAAGAGTGTTCTTCTCCAGCTAACCACTCACACACTCCTCTTCTCCAGTTCATGTCCCTCCTGGACATGCATCGATTCAGTCCAGAAAACTCAAGTACTGACAACAGTAACCTCAAACTAGAGGAAGAAATACCGCCACGGCTAGAAGGAATGGAGGTCGTAGGTCAGCAGAGCTCCCCAGTGGGTTCGGCTGCAGGGGACGGAAGTGTCCTTTGTCTCAAATGGAATGGGTTCCAGGCACATCTCCTCCAGAGTCTTGTTGACCTATTCAAAAATGAAGAACTCACGGATGTCACATTGATCACGGACGACGGAGAACCAATCAAAGCGCACAAAATAGTACTCGCCCTCAGCAGTCCTTACTTTAGGAAAATATTCAAGGTAATTGATAAACTCCTCAATAATTATTAATGTTGCATGAGTGGGGTTTACTATTTCCAAGCGTAGTCTCGCATTGCCCCTATGGCGAAATAAATGTCGCCGCTGCTTTTTCTGCGAAGCGACTTCCGCCTCAAAATTACGTTTTCATTTCATTTTTGCAGGAGAACCCTTGCAAGCATCCCATTGTGGTCCTTCAAGGGGTCAAGTATGAAGAGGTTCAGCAGGTCATGACCTTCATCTACATGGGCCAAGTCCGTGTAAGGGAGGCAGAATTTGATGACTTCATGGAAGCAGCAGAGTCCCTTCGCATCGACGGAATCAACTCAGCCCCTTCAAACTATTCTGTAAGTTGACATCCCCGTAAGGTCCCTTTGAAATGCCTTGATGGAGATGAGATATTTCATTAGAGAAATGGAGGTTCATAAAGTTTTCATAATGTAGGAAGTTTCCGTCATCAAATCTTAATTCGTGAGTTTCATTTTTTGAGTAGAGGCAATCAGGAGATGGCCAGGCTGATTGGAATCCCTGGAATTACTCTGCATGATCCCTTATCGTTCCCTGCTTTTAATTTCAGCACTTGTTTCTGGAATCTGATTAGGCCCGTATCCATGATTCTTGAGTCCTTCCCTCGGCGTGGTTCCCTTTGTCCCTGGAACGCTTATTATGAGTTGGTAATTGGGTATGGAAATGAATTGCCGGTGATCAAATTGGTTAAGTTTGTTAATTCCCGTTGGTTTTCTGTTGAAATTTTGATGACCTCTGCTTCTCATGGGGTCTAGACCGAATTTCCAGCAAGGGAGGAGCCCCATTAATATTCCAGAAAGGTGTTTTCGTGTTTTTATAAATTTCCGTGATCGGAAACAATCGACAATTCATGAAGACCACCTAAAAAAAACTCCACACATGGAAACACATGGAGCTCCCCATGGGGGACGGTCAGGTCACACAAACACTGTTCCCCAATTATCATTCACTTCCAGACATGCCCTTTGACCCTGCCCATACACCCAACAATTCTCGTGCCTCCAGCCAGTATGAGCACCAGTGAGCAGCTTTCACTACGCTTTTAGCAAATCCAGGGATGCAAATCTGGAATGCACAACATCACCCCGCTAAGCATTCAAGCGGTCTAGGCGTGATTGAGGGCGTGTTCCAATGAGTAACTCGTCGTTAGTTTTCTTGTCTGACGAAGTGGCTTGATGACGCTTTGGAGTTACAATTGGATGATTGGAGACTACGGTGAGTTCCCAATTGGAATCCGAACAGTTGTCACTCTGACGTGTTACTTTTATCGCTTCGCAATTGCTGAGTTTCTGGAGACTCTGCGACCCTTATCAGCCAATTGTCCACTTGTTTCCCGATGTCTTCATATACTCACTAATTGCATTCGCAAAGTATATCGGAATGGAGCCCACTGAATGAGTTGTCGCTATTTTATTTCATGGTAATGAAGAGCATCTGGAGTGGCGTGTCCTCTCTCTGAATGAATTTTGCTAAAAAGGAGAAGTGAGAGGTTTTGTTGGAGATCTACGAAATGCGTCGTCTTGTGCCTGACCTATGCACTGGAGCATTCCTTGACTCTCAACACTGGCCTTGGAAAGACTCAAATTTAGCAGCAGTTACTCCAATCCAAATGGCAAAAACAAGAAGAATTTTTTTTATGCTGGATAGAAAACCAGTTAGGGAAGTTATCAGCTCATCATTGGCCAAAGGAAGAGTCTCATTAAGACACACCAACAGAGTCTCCTATCGCTTCATCCAAATGGAGTCTCACTTTCGCAAATTCAGCACGAAAACCAGCACCGTTTCCACTGATGAGTGACAATACAAACAAGCACAGGGTTCAAGGTCAGCAGAATGATGTAACGCAGGAGTTTCTGTAGCAGAATAAAACCAAATCTCGCATTACCCCTCTGGGGTTACCATTTGTTGAGATTGAAATTGAATGTAGGCATCGGAGCAAGGTGTTATATCATGGAGAGACTCGTGACACAACCATGAAGTGGCCATTGGCCAGTTTTCCTTGTCCAGTAACAGCGTAACAGGATGGATGGAGAGTAATGAGGCACACTTGAGTTGAGTCTGGCTGACGATGAGCTCACTTATTCCATTCCACGTTTACCGTCACTCATAACTTTTTGCCAGTTGTGATTTCGGAATAAATTTCTAGGAATGTCTGCGTAGTGAAACGAAACTTGTTCTCCCCATGCCGGTTGACCTTGGATTGCCACCGTTGTCTCAGAATATTCACAGGTTCTTGATGGAAGCATCGCTAATTATACACCCGATGGGGATAATTAATTAGGCCTCACTGACTCAGATTTGTCGTTGAGATTGTCGACGAAGTGCAACAGTGTCCAGTGTGACGGATGGATGAGGAGAAGGCCATCTTATGCATGTGCTAGACACCTTCGGTGGACGTCATTGACCAAACCAGTTTCCAAGACGGAACTGAAAAATACAACGATGCGAACAATATCATAAGAGATTAGAGATTAATTGCTGTGAATTTCTACATTACATGGAGCGCAATAAGTGCACTCATTGTCTATGTTTTTTTTTGTCCAGGATGGGAACGATACACCGAATGTCCAGAGTCCAGTAGGAACTGCCTCACCCAAGTCAGCGGAAGAAAGCACAGGTATGAGTGGATGGTTCCCGCAGAAGGAAAGCCAGATCATGACACCAGGTGACTTAAGTAGGAAGAGGTCAAGTGCCTCTTCTGGAGTCTCCTCAATCAACGAAATGACAAGAGGGACTTCGGCCCCTTCCTCCCCGGCTGCATTGAACTTGCACCTCCCTGTGCCAACTGGAAGCGAGCGACCGAGGAAGAAGGCATCCTTGGACTCCAGTGCTCCAGTCCTCATTGAAATTGAAGAGCAAGGACGCTGGGAATTCAGTCAAAGAATAAGACACTCACTCGGCTCAATCCCACATTCAAGCGATGCTCAGGCTCATCTAAGAGGCGAAGAACGTAAGCAAAGTTCCTGAAAAGTATAAACTATAAATCCAAATGATTTTCATCAATGATGATGTTACATAAGGTCTCACAATGGCTGAAGACTTGAGCAAGTCCAGTAGTCGTCACAGTTCCCCAGAAAACACTTACGACCTAACTGACGCATCAGCATTCCGAAACTCGGCTGGACTACTCATTACATCACCACCACGCCATGAGCGACGTGAGTTCAGTAACGTAATTCACTAATTAATGAACTGATAAATAATCAGCAATTATTCACATAGGATCCACAAGCTGGCCTCTTGAGTCCCAGTCACAAATCCAACCCCGAAGTCCCACGACAATTGCGAATGCTCTCTTTTCCCATGTGGCCAACAAAGGTCATCTCCTCCCACCCACACCACCCAGGTACTTTCCGTACTTGCCCTCAAGTGCCCCCCTCCCACGCCCCATCCCTCATCACCCCTTCCAGTTCAATCAATTGCAGTCACCGAATCCATTCGACTTCAGGATTGACAGGAGACTCAGCAGTCCTGCTTGCACATCAGTAAGACAAAGTCCGGATACTCCGGAAGCGGCCCTGAGCCTTCACTCTCCGCAAGGGAGCGGTCGAAACGACTTGTTAAGTGCAAACAGCGCTCATTTCCTGGCCAAGTATGGGACGGGCATTGGGAGCAGTGGCCGTCCGACGAGTCCACGGTTCACAAAACCCAAGACGAAGGCCATTCGAAGTAGTCAAGTGCCACAGAGCTCAAGATACACGGCGAGTCAAGTGGACTCCATGGTGGAGAAAGTGGAAAACTTCCCTGGGTATTAATTCATGGAATTAGCACACTAAACCATCATTATTTGTAACCTCCTTTGTATTATCCTTCAGACCGCTTGTGCCTTGTATAGTATGCCAGAAATTCGTAAAGAGAGAGCGGCTAAGGGCCCACATACATGAATGTAAGGGTGGAATTAGCAAATGCAGGGAAGTTAAAAACGATTGTTGACTTTTTGTTTTATAAATTACAGGCCACCTCTTGCCGGAGGAGAAGATCGAATGTCCCATTTGCAAGATTGGGCTGAAGTCCAAGGGAAGTTACCGAGTGCATTTATGGCGACATCGGAGGTCAAAGGGCGGCTCGGAAGGAAAGGGAGCTGAGGGGAACAGTGGCAGCCCGTAAACCACAAGTGCAGTTACGCTGTAGGATGACCCGAATTACTCTGTGGCTTTTCACATTTTATAAATTATTTTTGCATCACTGCCTGTCGACATACACTTACTCGCCTGTCCTTAATTGTTGGTGCTAATTTCTCTCGGTTAATTAAAATAATTTGAATCGAATCAAAATTAATTCAATTCCGCTCACAATTTAATCAAAATGTAACAGCAGTCTATGTTAAAGGGAAGGGAGTTTAGGCTATAGAATTCCTCAGAAATCCCACCATGAATCCCAGACATTTGAAGAGGCAGAGGTCATTAATTGAATAATTGGAGTGCCTTGCTACATAATCCATCGCATGAATTATAAATTCCGGAACAATTAAGTCACGATAATTGTGTTGGTTCACACTTTGGAATAAGTGATGAATGATCGTAATGTCAATATTGAATTTACATCATCCTATCAATCTATGTTCCTAAATTAAATCGAGCTCAAGTGGGATTGGCCGTGACGTCTGAATACTTTCCTAAAGCACTGCTCAAGTGGCTATTTCTCCCTAAAACCACTTAAGTTTGGCTGCACATGGGGTTTCCACTATATCAACAAAAGGACGACGTGTAAAATACGTGGGTTCAAACGACTGAATGGGTGCAAAAATTATTAGTAAAATCGGAAACAGACCAAATTAAAATGGATTATACGATAGAAACAATTATTATAAGTAGTTGGGTAATAAGGGCTGCCTTTAATTGGAATGACAATGGACGGACTTAATTCTGTTTACCTGGAGCTGCATGATTAAGTTGCTCTCCTTTGAGCTGGGAATTCTCATTAAAATACTCAACTGTCCAGAGGGTTCTTTCTAACGAGCTAGAGGGAGATTGTTGAAGTCCTCACTGCTGCCGTGAGCGTGGGGTTTGGATCAGGTTCCTCTCTTAAAATGTTAATTTTGGTCCAGTGACTTCCCCTGGAAGATTCCTTGATTGCTTCAATCACTGCTTGCACGTAGAGTCCCTCTTCAAATCCAGAACCAAGGAGACCTGCACAAAAGAACCAATCAGAAATGAAGAATTTTGACTCCAAGAATCCCAAGAATTATATAGTTTTAAGTTCAAGGAAAAACTCCGGAAAGGAACGCTGAAACTAACGTACCCACTGCACTTTCCTTCTTCCACTCTTTTCCATTTGGGATATTGAATGCCTCTCGCAAAGATCCAAACAGCTTGAGCAGGCCTGGATATTTAGAAAAAAAAGTATAACGCTGAAATCGCTTAATCGCTGAATAACTTATTGCTAACCGTCCATGTAGAGTGGTGGAAGAAGAGGAGAGAACTCATCATTTCCTCTGATGGTTCTATCAATGAGGAGGAAGTCTGTGTCCTCAGAGTCAGCATAGAGCAGTGCTTCCTTGACCTCTCCCATCTCCCCTTTGCTACTTGTTCTTCGGAGTTTGGCCTGACTGGCGTAAGTGAGTCCAGTGACTCTTCCGCCTGTGGCGCGTAGGAAACCCTTGGAACCGTATAGGACAACTTCTTGTGCAAAGTGTCCGTGTGGCATCTGATTCGATAAAGACATGGAGACGAAGACTCCTGTGGAATATAGGAGTCAATTAAGGCGATAAAAGCATGATCCAAAAATAAACGCTACCCCCATCCAATTCCATTTGGATGGCAGCAAAGTCCGTTGCGGTCACGCGACGAGTCCCAGAAATAGCGGCTGTTTGTGGCATGAGTGTTTTGGTGACGCCGTGAACTCGCATTGCTCTTTGGCCAGTCAAGTAAGTAGCCAGGTCGATGAGATGAGAGCCAAATAAGGACAGAACCCCACCACCTCAAACATAACAATAAATATCCCAATATTTCCAACGTCAGAATAATGTGTGGAAAAGTACCCATGACATCATCACAGAGCCAATTAAAAATAGAACCAATAGTTGGTCCCATTTCCAGTTGACATCGGTACAGTTTCGGTATACCCACATACTTCTCAATGTGTCTCTTCATCTGAATGAACCTATACAACAGAATCAAATGGAAAATGACCATAGTGTTTCCGCTGCTGTGCTTACGCCGGATGAAAGCGGAGTGGGAAGCCAATGAGGCATATCAGGCTAGGGTAGTAGTTGCTCGCTAGGACCATCTTGAGCGCTTCTGTCTGCGACAGGCCTATTATAATAAATAAATAAATAAATAATAAATATGAAATGAGCGTAAATTCCAGGTAATATAAATCCTTTAAATACCCGCAGGTCTGTCACAAAGGACATGTTTCCCAATACCAAGGGCCTTGACAGCAATTTGGGAATGCAGATTCGGTGGGCAGAGGATGATAACGAGCTCCACGTCTTTTCGCAATAGGACTTCGTCAACTTTGTTCGTGCAGAATGGGATCCCCAGCTCCTTTCCGACTTGTTCAGCTTCTGTAACATAATTCCGAGGTTAATGACAGACTCGAGGTGAACCTATATTACCTTGGAGGTCAAGTTTATTTTAATACCTGACAAGGTCAATGCCCAGAAAGCTTCTACCCTAAATCCCTTTCCCTGGAGAAAGTTTGTGAGCAATGTCACAACGGCCGTGTCACCTCCGAATATGGCAATCCCTGGCAGTAACATGGTTCAGAGTCCACTATACGCTGGGCATAGCTAATTAGTTAATTGGAGGCTAATTAACCAACCACACCCAGTCTCGTAAAAATGTCATTGTAAACAGCTGATACAACTGCCGCCGCCGGCACTCTCCTTGCCTCAGGCACAGCAAAATCACTTTCCCTTTCTCCCACAGGGTTGGGCAAGGTCGTGAGAAGAGGGCAATGACCTTTGACCCTGGGGGGTTAGTTTAGTGTCCTTTGCCAAATTACCAATGGTACCGTTGGCTATCTTCTGCCTTTTAGACATTAGATTGACATTTGAGAAGGGAATGCCTCTGTTTATAATATTGAGTGAAAGTGAAAGTTGTTGAGTAAGGTCATGGTCAAATTCCAGAGATAAGTTGGCCCTCCGATTGGTAAATTGAAGTCAATTATGGAATAATTCCTAATGATTGATTTGATTTGATTAATTAGTTTCCAGCATTCCAGACACCGCGCACAGGAGGACGAGATGGAATTTCAGAGGGAATCTCAGGCCCAGACTGCGAAATTCCGAAGACCACAAGACAACTTTCCATCAATTCTTCTGTTTTTCTGGTATTTTGTTAATTTCAATTAAATTGATTGTTTACCCTTATCATCTGGTAGAGAGGTGGAATTGGTATTGAGAAGATTGCTTTGAGGGATGTCAGATCGAACGAGGTCAAGTAAGTGTCATTAGTCAACCCATAAACTCCCATTTGTCTTTCAGTTTTAAATTGAAAAGACTCCCAGTTTAACATTTGATTAACTTGTCCAGGATTCTTTCAGGAGAGGATGCCTACTCCTCCAGAAGCGGGAGGCGACGGTCGAGGTCAAGATCCAGGTCAAGCAGTAGCGATCGACGGTATAGGAGAGATCGTCGCCGAAGTGATAGCCATCATAATAGGCGAGACGATGACTCCAGAAGGGACACAAGACGGCGTAGTAGGTCCAGGGATCGATACAGAGAGAGACACTATGACCGTGGACACCATGACGATGACCGTACATCACAGAGGAACGACAGGAGCTTAGGTATGTAACCAGTGAGAGGCTTTCGACAACCCCAAAATACAGGATTTGCTCGACCGAGTATTCCAAATTCTAGACACCGAGTCATCTAAATCTTAGACCGAGACGGTGATTCTGGCAGACAGAGGGTCTCGTAACAGAACCTCGACCCGAATTGTGTTTTTCCAATTTCGACGCAAGCTCAAAACATAGTGATTTGTTTTTTAACTTTCTAATAATTTATTATAAGCAGTCTAGTCGATTGCATGATTCTCTCCCATCAGCGTCCCAGCGCATTGGTGAAAATCGGAGGAAAGCGTCTGCGTTTATTAGGAAGAGTGCTCACTCTTCCTAATAAACGCAGACGCTTTCCTAACAGATTACACAACACTTCCTTGAGGAAGTGTTGTGTAATCTGTTACTAAACTGATGTTAAACTCTAAAGGTTTAATGGTTTCAGGAGGTCGTGGAAGCGGTGGAGGGGAGTCCAGCAGTGGTGATTCAGGGAAGGATGAGAAGACTTCAACAGTACAAAGTGCTTTAGACGTTCCTGGAATCTCCATTAAATTAGGACAACCACCACAGCAGCCATTGGTAAATAATCCACATCTATTGACATGTCAAGTGTCAAGCTAATTTCCGTCGTTTATGTAGAGGGCATTGGTTCCAGCAGCAGCGGTTAATTTCCCACGCAAGGTCGGCAAGGTCGCTGCTATTTTTAATGACGACGACGACGAACCAGAGGAAATGGTAAATATTTCGTGTTTTGCTGTTTTTTTATATTATGAATTAACTATTCACTTACTAACTGATTAATTTTTGTTTTCCAGCCCCCAGATGCAAAGATGCGTATGAAGAATGTCGGAAGGTACCTTACTATTATTTATAATTAGTGCTTAGTTTGTCAATTATAAAATCTGAATTTTTGCTTAGGAATACTCCTACGAGTGCTGGTCCAAATTCCTTTGGGAAGACCAAGATTGGTTTTTGCAATGCCACGCACATTGCTGAAAGGGCCATGGAGGAGAAGCAATTGGAGTGAAGTGGAAATCACGGCGACCCTTGTAAGAACCCCTTCACTCTTTTATTTTGAAAATGTCCATTAATTATAATTGAATTGTGAAGTTTTTGAGTGGTGAGTGGCACCATTAAATGATTTTGATAAGGATGCAGTTCCTACATGAACTTTGACATTGTTTGTCTCCTTATTGGATTGCGTGATTCCCTGAGAATGCCAGGAGTGAGTTGGTGGTGAGTGAGCTGTCAAAATCCTTCCTTTTGTTTTAATGTTATAGATAAGACTTGCTAGATAAGTAGGACAGTTGCCTGCTTGTGCTCCTGAATTCCAATAGTCCAACCCTTATCGCTTTGGATGAGGAATTGCACGATCCAAGTGACACTAATTAATTCTACACGTCAAAATATTAAAACAATGAAGAATATAAAACACGGAAGAATTCTAGTTTCGAAAGTCCATTCTACGCGGAGTTCACAGGAGGAGAGTGGTGATTGGTGGAGCACCAAATGGACAACCATGGATACGTCGAGGAAGTCATCAACAACAACACTGGTGAGCCTTTAACTTAATTGGAGGGCAATTAGGGGAACTGGGTTGGGATTTAGTGGGATTTAGTAAGTAATTTTGCATTCTGAAACGGGATTTTGGATTGCATTTGGACTGTTGCCACACGTGAAGCAGTTCTTGTTTGGGAAGCGTCCTTGTCGCTTTGCGTTCTTTGTTGACTCCTTTCACTCTGAGCCAACAATAGCAAGTTGACGCCAAGTGACAAGGCCATTCATTGACTTGATTTTTGCAGGGAGACGAGTTGCTAAGCGGACTGTCATGGGGATCCCAACCGGAGTTGATTCCGGAAAGACAACTCCAGCGCTTCCGTTTCTTCACCCAAACGGAGCTCAAGGGAAAATGGAAGACGATCGAGTTCAAGACTGCCCTTCGTATGTACCAGTGGAGGAATGTGTCCGTTTGAAACGTCAAATTGGACTCGTTGGAGGGATATCTATGATCATTGGGACAATGATAGGCAATATAAACCTCACTTTTGTCAATAAGCTCAGTTTTCTAAATAAAATTCTTATTTCTTCTAAAACTAAAGGTTCTGGGATCTTCATTTCACCTACTGGTGTCTTCAAGCGATGCGAAGGATCCGTGGCCTTGAGTCTCGTCGTCTGGGTTGGTTGTGGGGTCCTCAGCACACTCAGTGAGTCACTTGTGAACTTCCACTTCCATTTCAAGTGTAAACTACTGTCAATTTGACCTTTCTCTTGCAGCTTCCGTGACCTATATCGAATTGGGTAACTGCTCCAATACTTTTGACATGCATATACCCACTGACTTTTATTCATTTTTCAGGAACCGTGGTTCCTCGTAGTGGCGGAGAGCATGCCTACTTTCAGGCTGCCTTCAAACCGCTCCATAAGTTTTGGGGCGAAATACCTGCCTTTCTCTTCTCGTTCATGACAGTGACTTTGCTTAAGCCAAGTTAGTTTCAATCGTAAACCTTAATCTAACAAAAGTAAAAATATGAATTATATTTTTAGGTGCATTGGCCATCCTTAGTCTAAGCTTTGGTCAGTATACGATTTTGCCTGTCGTCGACGCTCTTGGAGTCGCTGCGTCTTGGGTGGAGGATGAGAAGTCAAACTACCATATTGCGCACAAGCTACTCGCAATAATCTGCGCCTGTAAGAACCATCATGGCAGTATTGCATAACTGGCGGTGTTTTGATTCTACAGGTTTTGTTTCCTTCTGGAACATATTCTCAAGCAAAGTCTCAGCAAGATGTGCAGATTGTGTTTACATGTGCCAAATTGATCGCCTGTGCGCTTGTAATTGGGATAGGACTTGCAAACTTGAGCAGAGGGGAGCTTGGGTCTTTGCCGACGGATGGCTTTGACAAAAGTAATGCGTCCTATTCCGACATTGCGTTGGCATTCTACTCTGGACTCTGGTCATACGATGGTGAGGTCAAATTAAGTTGAATTTAATTGGCTTTTCAAAAAATTCATATTTTTCCAACCTTTTTTCACAATAGGTTGGAATTCGCTGAATTTTTTATTGGAAGAAGTGCGTTGGAATCGCGATGTTCTACACTTGGCACTATGAAATGATAAAATCGCGATTTTTAGATTTTTTTTAAAAAATATTAATGCTCAGTCATACTTTTGCCAATAACTTTTTTGTCCGTTGGCCAATTTTTATCAAAAATTTTCTGAATGAAGCCTAGACTGTGCCTGTCACTTCCACAAAGTTTCCATAATCTAGTGCTATAAATAAGGAAGATAGAAATTTTTAAATAAAAAATGAATTTTTCACTTAGGTCAAATTAAGTTGAATTTAATTGGCTTTTCAAAAAATTCATATTTTTCCAACCTTTTTCTTCACATAGGTTGGAATTCGCTGAATTTTTTGATGGAAGAAGTAAAGTTGGAATCGCGATGTTCTACACTTGGCACTATGAAATGATAAAATCGCGATTTTTGGATTTTTTTTAAAAAATATTAATGCTCAATCAGTCATACTTTTGCCAATAACTTTTTTGTCCGTTGGTCAATTTTTATCAAAAATTTTCTGAATGAAGCCTAGACTGTGCCTGTCATTTCCACAAAGTTTCCATAATCTAGTGCTATAAATAAGGAAGATAGAAATTTTTAAATAAAAAATGAATTTTTCACTGATAAAAATACAGATCAAGCAATGAATGGAATGTCAGAACGACGACATGACAGGGGCAGCCTAGGCTTTATCCAGGAAAATTTTGATAAAAATTGGCCCATGGACAAAAAAGTTATTGGCAAAAGTATGACAGAACATTATATTTTTCTATTGAACATCTAAAAATTCGCGATCGTATCATTTTATATAGTGACAAGTAGAACATGTCGATACTTTTAACCTTCCGTAGCTTAAAAATCCCAACCGAAACTTGCCACTGGCCATCTTCATCGGAATCCCACTGGCGACGATGCTCTACACCTTCATGAACACAGCTTACTTCACCGCCTTCTCCAAGGATGAACTTTTAGTTGAAACTGCAGTCGGCATTGTGAGCGTGAAAGCGGCATTTCAAGTGTAAAGAGTCAAAATGAATTCCAGTTAATCGTTTCTGCATGTTTTGTAGCGTCTGGGTAATAAAACGTTGGGGAAATTCAGCTTTATCATCCCGGTGCTTGTTGCTTTGTCAGTCTACGGAACTGCCAATGGAAGCACATTCACCGCTGGAAGGTAAAAAGAAAAGTGCTGAACAACATCCAAGCTTAGCTAAACAAAATCAACCTCCATTTTTGTTTAGGATTTCTTATGTGGCTGCGAGGGAAGGTCATTTGGTTGATGTCATTTCGTACGTCCACGTTAAGCGACTCACTCCCACCGTCGCCATTTTGCTCAATGTGAGTGAAATAAGGTTTCAAACCAGTTTGCTATTATTTATGCTATTATTAATCTTTGACTTTTGTGCCATTCCAGTGCTTCCTCGCACTCATCTTCATTTCCTTTAATGACATTAATCACGTTGCTGGATTCGTTTAGTGTCGCTAGCTGGGTATTCTACAGTCTTTCTATGGTTGCCTTCTTCATTCTCCGCTGGAAGCAACCTAATGCAGTCAGGCCATTTCGCGTAAGCTCCAATAAAGCGACATCCACTTGTCGCCTATGCTGATCAAGCGATGATTTCCCTGTACGTAGGTCCCACTGGTGATTCCAGGAATGGCGCTGGTTGTGTCAGTGTTTCTGGTTGTGGCTCCGATCGTTGACAATCCAGGAATCCACCATCTCTATCCACTAATCTTCTGTGTCTTCGGGCTCGCCCTCTACTACCCTTTTGTGTACAAAAAGTACACTATAAAATGCATGGGTAAGGCAAAAACCCAAAGGTCAAGGACACGTCTGACCATTTTTAATGTCACAGGCGGATTTACACGTTTTGTACAGAAGGCCATTTTTGTCGCTCCTTCTCCGTACAAAGAAGACTAGCAAAGGAAGATTAACCAGGCGAGGCTTTCAAAATTCAAACATGATTCCAATTCAACTGTGAGTCCACATACGTGACGGATGCTCAACAATCTACCAAAAATATTTTAGTCATTGAATAAGTTTGATGTCCACCTTCCCTTTTGTCTAAACATTTTGAGCGCACTTTTCTGTATATTTTATTTTTGATCTGGATGATAGCCTACAGAAGCTAGGCTGGTTCGTACGAAATTGCATTGGAAAGGTGTATAAATTATGAGCATGGACTCTTCCCTTTGACTTGTCATTGGACTCCCTCGCACTGCAAGAAACTACACGCACTCCACCTACTCCAGAATACAATGCAAAATAGCTCCATTCACCCAACCACTACCTCAGTCTCATCCCAAGGACACAAGGGTGACCTTTGCTTTGGCAAATCCAAACGATTCTAATCCTAGCATGGCTGGTTGGTGGTGAAATGTAAATCACAACCAAGGACTCGTTCAAGAAACTTGGTCAACTCAAAAGAAGTCCCAGAGTGTCTCCCCCACTGCCATTGGACTCGTGCTCCTCTTCATTTCAGCCTCTCTCTGCCCGTGGCCTTCTCCGTTGAAGAGACTGAAGGAGGACGAGAGGAGAGGGTCACGACCTCCGAACCCATCTGAACTGTAGTCCATGAAGAAATGGTTGTTGTTCATTGCTATCCCGTTGTTGTTGGACACTGGGACACTGACAGTATTGAAGGAGCTAAATTCTTGTCCAGTGTTCTCAGGAAGGAGTTGCTCCAGCCAATCAGCGTATTCCATTTCCATTGGCACATCCAAGTCAGGCGGAAGGAGAGTTCCCAGTTCATCCAGCAAATCCTCGTGTTTCGGTACCACTCGGGAATCCGGCATTTCCTCGTCAGTCCCAAATTGGACTCTGTTTTCAGCCGGGAAATGATCCATTTCCAGCTCCATTCTTCCCATGGGGAGTTCTTTGGTCACATCTCCCAGAAGGAGGTCCAGGGCACTTGGGTCATCATAGTCCAAGTTCTCCATGGGCTGAACAGCGGGAGCCGAATTCAAGTGTCGATCTGACTCCAGGTCATGTGCCTTCCCGAAGTTTGACAAGTCCTGGCTTATTTTGAGAATGTCCTGAGCCTCCTTGGAAAGGGCATGGGCCGGGTAGGGCGGTGGTGGTCCCTTGTCTCCAGCCTGGAATGGACCCAGGACGGGGTTGGCAGTGGGTGACCTTGAGAACGTGATGGGGGTGAATGGGATGGAGGTGGGGAGGGTGACTGCGAAGGAGGGCGGAGGGAGTGGTGGAGGCGTGGGTGGAGAGCCAATGCTCACTTTGACTTCTTCCAAAGGGGCTGCGGGTGGTGCGTAAGAAATGTGAACAGGGCCCTTTTGGGTAGAAGGATCATGAGCAGCACTCGGTGGCAATTCTGAAAAAAAAAAACAATTCTAAACTACTTTGTCACTTTGTGTTGAATGAGTGAGTAAATTATACCTCCATTGCGAATGAGAATTTCCAACACATCATCTACCATTTGGCTCTTGAAACCACGTCGGGGCTTTGGAATTTGCAACTACAAAAAAGTGAAAAAATCTCATTTAAGCATCTCACTCCCTTGCCAAGGAATTTTACAACGAGTGCGTTTTATTCCTGTTGCTAATTCTCCAAGTACCTTTGGTTCCTCCTTCTTGTCTCCGTTGGCAAAGCTCTCAAAGAAGTTTGCGTATTCTTTGACGACGCTTTTCCGGGGCTCTTCGTTGGGCGGAGTCTCGTTGATCATGAGCAGCCAGGAATGGTCCATGGGGTCACTCGACTCGGACGAAAAGGAACCAGACTTGGTGCTCCCGCTACACTCACTCTCACTTACCTAAGGCCAAACACCAGAATTGACTTCTGGCATTTCAAAATGGAAACCTTATTTCTTTCTTACTTGGAATGCAGGTGTTTTAAGTTCTGGGATTTGGATTTGAGGAATCGTGGAGCCATCTTCTTCCCGTGGCGGAGAAGGGCTTCCAATTGTTACCACTCGGAAGGGGATCTGATTGGCTCCCGAGAGACTGATTGATTCTTCGCTTTTGATTGGCACAGGGGCTGATTTCTCGTCTGATTGGTACAGAGTCAGTGTGGAGTCTCCACTTCCATCTCCACCTGCAGTCTGAGGCTTCTTTGTCCGGAGTGACTGGACTTCCGGTTGTTGGGCAACACTCACGAGTTTCCCTGTCGTTGGTTTTTGCGCCTGCGTATTCGCAACCCTCTGAGCCTGCTGCTGCTGTTGCTGGAGAGTATGGAGTTGGATCAGTTTCTGTAGTTGGGACTGGAGTGCTTGTTGCTGCATCTTCTGCTGCAGGTGTTGCTGCAAGGCAATCCGATGCTTCTGCCCAGCGCCAGGCTAAAATCATAACAATGCAAATTAATGCAAATTAACATGCAAAATTAAAAATAAAAATAAATTCGATGATTTTGAAGAAGTAAACTTACCTGTTGATTGATTTTAATTTGTTGATGTTGTGCCTGTGATACTTTGAGTGCTTCCTGTAATTCTTCAATCTGCTGCTCACGAAGTACTTTCTCATCCACCACTACGATGTTCTGAGTCCTCCCTGGAGGATTCCCTGTCTTGGAATTGGCATTCTTGGCTACATTAGCCAGTGCGTTGAGGATATGCACAGGAATAACCCCATTGCTCTGGAGATTGTTGTTCTGAAGGAGAGTGAGCATGGCTGCATTCAAGGCTGCTACGTTACTCGTCTTTCCAACTTCAACCACGGGCTCAGACGGAGGCACTGCTTGCGACAGCGTTTCAGTCACATCCATCATTTCATTGGAGCAACTTTCATCTCCTGCTTGGAGCTCAGTCTTCCCCGGAGTCTTACCTCCTGAACTGGATGTGATGGCCTCATCCTGCAAACTCCCATCGGCAGCCTTGAGTCTCTCAATTAATTGTGGTTTGGCACCAGATACAGGCAAACTCCGCTTCTTCAACTCTGCCTTCAAGTCACTCACTTTCCACTCACTCAGTTTGCTAGGGTCAAGGGGGGAGTACTTTGGTGTATCCAACGACCTGACTGGCGTCAGTTTAGGACGGATCTCTGAGTTTTTGAGAATAGGGAGTGAAGGAGAAACAGTTGCTGCTGTTTTGTTATATTTTTCCACCAGTGCTTGGACGGTGATTGGCGGTGGTGCAGGGGCAATTGGCTGTTGTCCTGCTGTCCCTGTGTTGTTGGAATTCATGGCAGAGGAAATGGTCCCAGGGGAACGGACGAGTGGAGTTGAGGTGGTGGCAGTTACTATTGAGCCCGGAACCATGGACACTCCGGCAGCAGAAGCAGCATTCACGGCAGACGCAAAAGTAGCTGCAACCTCGGTCGGAGAAGCCAGTTTTGACACTGCTGGAAGGATGATTTGAGGGTACTGCAATAAAAGTAATAAGTCTTACTTTTTCCTCGTCAAAATTCCAATTTAAATTAAATCATTTTCACCTTATGCCGACATTCCAGCTGCCATTGCAGGAAGAGTTGTTGCTGCTGGAGCAGCAACTCATATGAACTCTCCACTTCCTGCTGCTGGGCCTGATGGAGTCCCTTTTGGGCAGACGGAGGGCCCTTGTACTCGTGGAATTTGATTTGTCTCGCTTTCGGCGTAGCCTTAATCTTTGGCGTGCTTTTCTTGGAGGCCCTTGCCTTGCTCGAGTGATGAAATGAAGGTTGGTTGTTCCCATTGGAGAGACTCCTTGGAGGTGGCTGGTTGGACTGGACTGCCGAGAGGAGTTGTGCGTGTTCTAAACTGGAGATTTTGGAGAGTGTAAGTGTGGCACTGGTCACTGGGGCAGATGTGGAGGAGCTCACTGCCGCCTTCACGATTTGTGATCTGAATTCTGGTTGGAGAAGTGGGGTTTGCGGGGGTGGTGGTGGGACTGGCGGTGGGGAAGGGACAAAAGGAGACACTGCACTTGTGGAGGATGGCGAGGGGAGTGATTGTTCTGTCTTTGGCTCGACTGTGTCTGGTGTGCCTGCTGGTGATGAGAGGTCAGAATTTGAATCTTCTTCAGAAAGGTAAATGTTTGAAGGGACGTGGGGGCCAGGGATGGTTCCTTCTGACGTGGCCTTGAAGGGAACAACTCCTTCTGCAAAATAATAAACAAAAGTCAAAGGAAGCACGGGGATTGGCTGGTTGCCAAGAATGAAGACACGGAAGAGGCTTCATTGCAGAGATCCTCTTTGGCTCCCTTTCCCCTGCCAATCAAAGCCCCTTCTGGATTCAACAACCTGTCAATCTAATTAGCTGGGGAAAGACTCCACCAGTTGACAAACAGGATTGGGCTTGTCAACTCAACAACAAGGAACAACAGAGTCGTAAAACGGGAACTTTGGGATGACCTCAAGGAGCAGAACCCCAGGGGTGAGCGGAATCTCTGGTTGGTTAGGGTGAGTAGGTCAAAGTGTACCTTTGATTGCAAGGTCAATGATTGCATCTGGTGCATGGAGAATGTTTTTCTGGACAAGTTCCAATGGTCCTGGTCTATGGATGAGATGGTCATTGAGGGAGTCTGCGAGTCTCGCCCTTTTGAGCATCCGCTGCTTCTCTGCAAGCGAAGGAGCCACTCGAGCATCACTCTCTGCGAAACAAGACGATTAAGACATATCAAAAACCACAAAGTAGCCAAAGGTGGTTGGTCATGGACAGATGCTCATCACTCTCGTCCTTTGACCCGACTGAACTCATTTGTTCCCCTTTCGATATCCAGTGCTTGCCAGCACAATTTCATAAGATGATTTTAAATTCAGCACTAATTTCTCATATGTGCTGACTCTGGTCAAATGCAGCAAAAGAATACCTTCTAGAATGTGTTGTCTTATGAGTTCTTGTCGTGCTGGTCTTTGTTGGATTTTTGCCTTGAGTAGATCCCCCATCCTCGCCCTTTCCAGCCTAACTCGCTGCTCTGCAAAGGCAGGCGGAGTCTTCGTAGCTAAAAACAAAACCATAAATCAGGAGGTCAGAATTATGAGCCACATTTAGAAAATCAAGGCGGAGGAAACAGGACGCCACGCGAAGGAAATTTTTTAGACAAAGTCGTGAGGGCATTAAAATTGAAGTGAAAGACGGAATTTGGCGAAGAAATTCGTGCCAATGTTAAATGGGGATGAGAGAAGTGTCTGGGGACTCACGTGGAAGGATTCCCTGTTCGATGAGTTGATTCATGGGCCTTCGCAACAAGAGCTTCACCTTCAGAGCTGGAATCAAGAAATAAAAGTTTTAGCATTTAGCAATGTGTCACCCCCTTTTAATTGGGACAGCAGCGGGGGTTCTTAAGAAATAATTCCCAATTTGCAAAGATTTCTACTCACTCCCAGAGTGGAATTGGGAAGGAGCTGTGTGAGGGTATAGTTTGTGAAGGGACACTTGGACATGGAGCTCTTTAACTTTAATTATATTCCAAATATGGATTTAATCCTGGGATATTCATCAAGTGAGTCCTTGTCAACCCCAGAGCAACAATGACAGATCAATCTGTCACTCAACTCCTCGACTCAATCTTCAATATGCACAATTAACACAAAACTCAACCAACGAACAACCAACTAATCAAGAAATCAGCCCCACTTTATCACAAACACTTTCTTCTTCTCCGTTCTGTCAACAATAGAGTGACAGCTGACTGCTGGTGAACATGCCACTGTTAACAGGGCATGCGCAATGTGAGCACTGCGCATGCCACCATCTACAGAAACCATTTTCCCAA
The DNA here is from genome assembly GCA_009869845.1 of Pseudachorutes palmiensis. Taxonomy (NCBI): domain Eukaryota; kingdom Metazoa; phylum Arthropoda; class Collembola; order Poduromorpha; family Neanuridae; genus Pseudachorutes; species Pseudachorutes palmiensis. The sequence goes on along the minus strand of VNWY01000756.1, from coordinate 5,633 downwards.
AAGTTCAGGAAATCCATCTTTCTTATTATTGGAAAAATGATTATTAAAGGTCAAATGGGGGTCAATTAAGTGGTGCAGGGTTGTGGAACAAACGTTGCTGAATAGCTTTGTTGAATAGCGTTTTGGTTTGCTCCTTTGCTTACACTCTTTGTTTCTGTCCATTGCGTGTTGGAGCGGAGACTCGTCGACCTGGACATGCGGGGGAGAAGCAGACTGACTGGAACTGGATGGCTGTGTCTCTGACGGGTCTTCTGACGTTGACTCTTGTGGGTCCATGTGGTCCATGTCCATATCCAGCTGCGTGAAGGTGTCAAAGAAAGTAGGAACCAAGTGGAGAAGTGTCCGAATCAAGTCAACGTCCAACTGAATAGGCCAGAGGAATCCTCCACTCGAGTAATGCTCCTTCCCACCTGGAATCAAACAGAGATAAACTCATTTCAACAATCAGGCAATCAAGGGAGATTAAAACATCAGCATCACTCCATCATTAACTCGTTGGATCCCCTACACTATCTCTCTCTTTTCCAATCCACTGGGATTTCACTCTTTGATTTTTAATTTGGCGTGGAAATGCGACAAGGCGGAATAAATCTTCCCACGTAATCTCTGCATTCCTCCACTTGAGCGACATAAGCCTCCTATTTTTACAAACGCATCTCCTGCTACTTATTTTTATCCGTCGCCTGTTCCACTTCCTCCATTTAGCAAAGAATCACGGAAGAATCTCCAAAGACACAATTAGGAGTTTTTTGGAAAGTGACCAAAAAGGACAAGTGGAAGCACACCAACTCACCACTCACTCAACCCTCCAATCCAGTCCAACAGCCGCGCTGGAAATAAATAAATCCAGCAATCCAGTCCTCTCATCACTCAACTCAGAAAATCAACGAGCGTCAGGCAGAGCAGAAAACACGCTCATCAGCCCAAGCTCCAAAACTTGTTTTGATTAAAACTAAGAATAAAATTGGCCAAGGTGCAACAAAATAAAATCAAGACAATAAACGTCTCCAATGAATTTTCCTTCAACCCAACTTGCTCTATCAACCGCAACTCCAATTAATTTAATTTTTTGCCAAAGGCAAGCACCCGGTCTCCAATTTGAAGGAAAAGATCTTGCAATTTCACCACCCACACTTGAACCAAGCCTAAAATTACAACCCATGCATCCACTTATTAGACAAATCTCCTCATTCTAATCCTCCTCGAATCTCAAACTGCAAAAAAAAGATTCTCTCCAAAAACGATTAGGGCTTGGTCAGGATTTGCAAAATGGACGCCCTCTTGCCCACAACAACAATAATTTGAATGGGTAGCCACACGCGCTGTACTTGAGTTATTGCGAACCTTGACAATGCGGACATGGAACTGGGTTTGGATTCTCGACTGAAGTTTCTTCTTCCGAGTCACTGGACTCTGCTGGGTTCTGATTGGAATTGGATGTGGTAGAACTGACTACTGGTTCCCTCCCACTCTCCTCCCAGTCCTCAAGGTCACCACCCGGCGAGTCTCCCTTGGACACTTGGCCACTCAGGTCATCATCATATTCCTCTTCTGTGATGGGAAGGAAAGAACCCTTCCCAGTCTCATCCTGCCCGGAACAAGTGGATGAGCGTGGCGTGGAGACTGACGGGGAGAAGGAAGAGGCAGGTGAACTCTGACCCGAGGAGCAGCCGAGAGTTACACAGTGGAGACTGAGACTGAGCTCAGTTGGGAATGTCACAGGGATAATGACCTCCACCACACTCAAGGGGTCAAGGACAGAGGAGCCTTCGAGACTGGAATGGGCCAGGCGCCCAGCACCAGGCATCTCCGAAGACAGTCACGAAATGGACTCATCCGAATGTCAAAGTTCAAACAACAAGAGTCCAAGCGCCTCGAGGGAAATTCCTTCCTGGCGGTGGGAATAGTTGCGATGGGAGATGGAACATGGAAACTTCCACTTGAGCTCTAAGCGAATGGTTCTGGAATTTTAAATATGAATGGAAAGGCGTCGTTTTCCGACGAGGGAAGGTCCACTGCTCAAAGTTCGGGAGAGCGATGAGTGTGGCTATTGGAATTGGTCGATGTTTGTACTGAAGATGAGCGTGTCGAGTTGGAGCTTTGGTGACCCGGGTGTTCTTTCTTCCTTCCGCTCCACAGCAGTGGCTCCTTCCAACTGGGGAATGGGACGCTCACACCCAGTTCCAACCTCCGCCTTCCTCCGGGGAAAACAGAAAACATGGAACCAGGAAAGTAAAATATTCCCCCGAAGAAGCTAAACCACTGAAAAGGAAGCATTGCTCAACAACTGACAAACTCCCCTTGCAAAAGAATCTTTGCTCAATTTCATGGAGGAAAACCGCACCACCAGAAAACTGGCCAACTACCCGGAAGTTGTTGACTGGATTCCTCTTGGCAAAAGCCAACTCCGCTCCCTCGTCCTTTTGATCTCTCAAGTTGAATGAATGTTCTTGTGTCATGGCCCAATTAAGATTTCCATCCCAGTTGACAAGGAGCCCTTTGTCATTTGTCCTCAGGAATCTTGGCAAGGAAATGCACCTTGATCGAGATCAGAATCTGGAGAATCAGAATCTTTCCAATGGAAAAGTGGCGCCGTAATGCTCCATAAACCAACCTTGGCAGAGTGACTTCATTTACTACTCCAAATTACACTCAAGATTTCGCATTCCGTCGATTGAAGGAACAAAAGAATAACAAATATGAAAGGGACAAGTACGTGGGAATGATGGAAATGGGAACAGATGCTCCAAAGCAGAGGCCTTTTTGTTTGGCGACTGTCTCACGCAGTGCGTAATCTCCACAAAATGGCATCTCTTGCAAAAGATTTTTCGCATGAATTGAGTTAATGAGGATGGCGTGTGTCCTTCAGATTAGACACAAATGCACCGCACACACGCACTCTGCAATCAAAACTCAATCACCCAAAACAATCAGCATCAACTTCCCACTTCATCCCACGCTTACGGGACACCTCGCTGATCTCACTTCAACAATTCCAAGTGCATCCCAGTAAGCGTGGTTATGTGTCTAACAAAGTTGCGTGTGTTTCCTCTTCGTGAGGTCACAGGTTTCATTTCCGTGCGTATGACTTCACTCATTCAAACGAGTAGGGCCTGGACGTCGTCGTTTGCAAAAACATGCCCCCACAGAACTAGCCTCACACAGCCTGGTTGTGAAATGGATTCTAGTGTATTTGCAAATCCAAGTTCTGAGTTTGTTTGGTTTAACGAGAGATTCCTCCAGCCTGTCCCGGGTAGTTGGGCGTGGATGAGAGCCCTGAGTTCACCTCCCAAAATAAATTTATCCAGAAAGAAGTCAAGTGGGGAGCTTGGAATGAGATAAAAATCCAAAACTGCATCCCGTATATTTATTATCCTGCGTGGGGAAGTTTCGAGGAATGGATTGAATGAAGATCTTCCGAATGACAAAGAAACTACCGAGTAATCCACTCAGTTCCGCCACAATTGGTATCATTATGATCAATTGGGAACCACAGAATGGAGGTTCTTCGGAATCAATCAACCAATGGGGACACTCAATCACTCACCAATTGACAAGCATCACGTCCTCAATTCCCAGTTCTCACTTTCCTAATCTTCACAACAATCAAACTCCATGACCCAAACTCGTGATTAATTCCGCCAACGCCTCATACCACCCAATTTTCTTTCCAAAATGATACTCAAAATATTTTTGCTGAATTCAGTGGGTGAGGATGCTGAGGTCAGAGGGAATGGCTGAGTGAGCACCAACTCTTGCCTCGCCCACAACAAACTAGCCCATTGTTTTGCGACTGATGGGATTGACCGGGTGGTGTTAGGTGAGAGTAGAGCAAAGGACATCTGGCTCCTGTGGCCACTTGGACAGGAAGGTGACAAAGAACTGTGCAATGACGCTCAGTGTCACTTCAACTGTCCACGTGTCAGCAGATACTTGAGAAAAGTTATAAAACAAGTGAGGACGAGATATGGGAAAGTCACTGCAAAGTCGTGACAGATGGACATTGGTTGCAAAGAAACAACTTCCCACGCAGAGTTTAAGACAAAGGAGACGGGGTTAGGAGCTCAGCATCAGGAGATGACATAATCGCTCCATTTCTCTCTGCAAATTGCATATAAAGCATCGTTAAAAAAGAGGTCTCATGATCACCATCAAGAATCAGCGTTTCATGAACTAAACCCGCATAATAACCAGGCGAATCCACATCATAAACCCTGTAAACTAATCTAGAAACAACAAACAGAGACAACTTGTTGACCTCTCCATTTAATCTCCCCGCCCCAATTGAATGACCTTTCAAAATCTTTGCTTACGTCTTTTGACAGTTTCTTTCCGGTATAGTGTTGATGACCTTAGGTGTTGGTAAGGTTGACGGTTGACCGAGTACCGGTGTCCACTGTCCACTGTCCACTTGACTCTTCTTTTGTTGTTGTCCGTCCCAACTCAGCTGCTCAAGTGAGGAGGCCGAGGGAGGGAGGAGGAGGCGATTGTTGCAAAAAAATTTTAAATTTGGCACAATGGGAAATTCCTTGAATTCTTCACATTCCAAGGCAAACAACACACACAAACCACTATCAATAGAGTTGGGAAAATTACTTTTAATCACAAATTATGACTTCATTTCATCCAAAAAATAATAAATCAACCTTAAAATTAAATATAAAGTAAAATATGATTATTTAGTACATGACATTGAATAAACTGAATTAATATTTGGGTCATTTTACTTTAAATTTTGGTAAATTTTGTCCAACGCTGAGTGGATTTTAGGCCACTTAAGTGCCCCTTATATGTTGGCTGATTTTTCCGTTGCATTGTCTCATCCAGTCCGGGGTGGATTTTGAAAAATCAGGACCGGGTCCTAGAAACACCGGACTCCGCAAGAAAATAGGGATTTTGGATCCCATATTTTTAGGACAAGTAGCATTTTAGTTTTTGAAAGTGTTCCGAAAACATTGGGATTGGGTCCTGGTTATACAGGGCTGTGCTTTACAGGAAGGCGGATCCCGATTTTATTTAGGACCCAGGCCTAAACTTTTCCGATCCAATTCATTTTTTTTAAAACAATGCTATATATTGTGAAACTACTGCAGACAGAAGATTAGGGTAGGGATGATTTTAAAAGGTTTGTAGGTTTTTAAGACATACCCTCTTGCATTCTCCAAAAATCGGATTTTAATACTAAAGTGGCCATAACTGATATATCCCTGAAGGCTATTTGAGACTCATAGACCCGGCCCTGGGGAAAAGTCTTGAGTTTTTGGGACGCAAAAAATAGGGACTCAGTTCTGTTTTCGGAATCTACCACTGACTGTCGTCCAGCGTCTAGCCGATAGAGAGAGCAGAAAAAGAATCTCTTCCTTGTGGATTGTTATTTTGTCGTCCATTGTTGGACGCCATTGTAGACACACTGGAGACGAGGTCAAAGTCTACGTAAGCAGAATCAATTTATTTAGCTGTCAAGAGTAGTTTGTAGGTAATTTAAGGCATGGATTGTTTATAAATTGTAGTAGTTGTCAGGCCATGCCCAACCCACGTGGAGAGGCGAGCCTCTCACTGGGTTGGGGAGCAGTCCATAAGCGAAAGATAAGAGCTTTCCGTCAATTTGACGGAAGATAAGAGCCCAGAATGCG
>VNWY01000755.1:0-30051 GCA_009869845.1 Pseudachorutes palmiensis | reverse complement strand
TTCTTCTGGCAAAGTCTATTATATTATACGTACCCGGGCAAGTGGCTCCTATGAGTGGAGGGGTCGGAAGGCCAAGGGTCGAACGGAGGAGGTAGAAGTTCAACGGTCATCCCAGACCCTGACAAGGCCAACAGCAGGCCATTCACCGAAGATGACTTCTAAGGCAAGAGGTGGAAGCAATGAAAATACCACCCTGGGAGAGAACGGCACACTTAAAAGTAGATTGACCAGAAACATGTATTGCCTATTCAAAAGGAATTAGGACCTCAATAGCCTCACTCACGTTAGTCTGTTACAAAAGTCAACTGCTTTGTTTGGAGTTTCCTTGGCTCAAGGGAAGACTCACGGCAAAATTTTATAATTCTCTATTTTTTTATGGATAAAGGAAATAAATCCCAAAATTATGACACTGTTGACCTTGCACCTTGACTTGTCGAGCATACTGAATGAGTCGTTGAGTCAATTCTTACAACAATAATTATGTGGTAGTTACCCAACTTCACGCACGTGCGACCTAAAATCAGCTAACTTGCCGCGGAGCGCGGAACCACTTCCTACCACGGAAATTGTCCACACAGGAAAACAAACCAAGTATGAGATTTAAAGGGCATATCTGACCGTTACTATTTCATTCTTTCGATGGCTTGGATTTCGGCTTCAGTTTAATATTGACAAGCAGTGTATCCGCTTCAGAATTTCCAGTGGATAGCTTCTTCTCCATTTTCTCAAACTCAACTCTCGCAATCTCCTCTTCTGGTGCAATCACTTGCTCAACAGCCAAGACCTATGGCAAACAAAATTACATAAGTTAAAACAACACTGGTCAATTAGTAAATAGTTCAGGATACAGATACTGTACCTCAGGGATGTAAAACTGGAGCATATTTTGAACTCCGTTTTTCAAGGTCACAACTGAACTCGGACAAGAAGTACAAGATCCTTGCATGATCAGCTTCACCACTCCATCTTTGAATTCCTAACCCACACATATGGTCCAGATCGCATTAAAGACACGAAAGATATACAGGAATGGAAATGAGGCAAAATGTAAACTTACGACAAAACGAATATCTCCGCCGTCTTCCTGTACCGTTGGTCGAATTCTAGTATCCAGCAATTCCTTTATTAGAGAAACAGTTTCATCTTCCTCACCTTCTCCCTCAGCACCTAAGTTAAAACAATTTAGTTTAGCAGCACCGTTCACACAATATGTGAACCTTACCCTCAGTCGTATCTGCAGACTTTTCCTTTGCCTCGGTAACAACTGGCATCCCCGAAGCAAAAAAGTCCATGATTGTGGCATATATCTCCGGCTTCAATAGTTTCCAGTCGATATCGTCGTCAGCCTTTGTAACAGTGATGAAGTCAGACCCAAAGAAGACTGACTTGACGCCCTCAATCCTGAATAGCAATTTAGCTAAAGTCGAATTGGTGGCTGTTGCAGGATTTGGATAATCGATTGTTCCTGACTCCAGGACCTATGAAATATAAAGTTACATTGCAATCAGAACAGTCCGTCACATATCCCAATATTCCCAGTATTCTATCTTCTAGCCCTTACCACCGCACCGGGATAGAATTTTAAGCTATTAGGGTTCGGAGTATCCTGTGTCCGTATGAACATGCTCCTAGTAGGCGGCTGTCTAAACGCCATCAACATTCCCAGGATTTGTTTCTTTGCTGATTTTTTTTCGAGACTTGATGTCAGCTGCTCTGTCGGTCGGAATCCGACGGTGAATTTTCGATTGATCAGTCTTGATGTCGACTCTATTCTCGGTGCCAAGTTCCTTGTCAAACTGAAGCCACGCCTTGCTCCAGTGAAACTAAAATTACAAAGAACTAGGGTTTTAATATTACATAAATTAAAGTACTTCATGTTGAACAAAACTTACCAGGGATGTGACATTTTGTGACTACCACCTCCACCACCGGAAGCAACTGATTTTACTCCACCTTAAGACTAATTTAAATCTAGATTTTAATTTAGGTAAATTGTAAAATTAAAAGTAAAATTTTTATTTGCGAAGTTTGTGAATTTAAAACTTCAGTTTCCCGCACTGGGCGGGCTATTCTGCAAGCGAATGAAACCCCACGCCTTTTACCGCCTACGCTGGTGACATAATTAATCCAGACTTTTAACCCATAGCCACGGATGGAGTTTCGACCTAATTAATTTATTAATTAATATGTTGCTATTCTAATTGATATATTATGCGATGTGGCGCTTGGCTTCCACACCTTCATTTTCCGCGCGATCTCGATTTCCTTGCAGCAAACACGAGAACACGAGGGTCAAAATCACATGCACCTGGTCGTGTTCTTCCGTGTTGATTCCTCGTTTAATGGAAATTAATTATATTAATTGGTTATTAGGTTTGTGCGTTGGCAATAAACGTCAACTATACATGTCGAAAACGGCTATACAATGTGACGTATACATATACATAATATACATAATATACATATACACACAACATATAATAAGTAGAGGAGTAGAATAAAATGAATTATTTTACGTGAACTGTCATTACAGGACACTTTCGTTATAAGACACTCATATAGTATTCCCCCAAGAGGTGTCCTATAGCGGAAGTCCACTGTATATGATTACCCTATCATATGCATAAATATTATTGGATTTGGAATATATTTTACAAATTTTTATCAATTTTCATATTCCTTGACCTGGTTAGTTTTTGGCAAAGAGTAGGGAGAACCTAAAAGCATTTTATAATTTAAATACGATTGGATTTTTTTCCCTATAATTTGGAAAATTCGAACAAAACCTTCATTAAATGCTTTATTCAGGGTACAAGATTTTTTACTAGCAATCTTCCTTTCCTGTCGCAAAATTCTGTAATGATATTCTTATCTAAATGATAATTTTTTCGAGTTTTAAAAGAATACATTATTAAATTATTTTTGGAAACTGAATTCAGGTTAACATTTTCTTTTATTTCTCTCACTTATTTCTTTGAGTCTTGACAGGGAAGCCGATGTTGCAAGTATGCTGCACTGATAAGTGTATTATTGAGCTTACTTATGAGTTATGACTTCTGTAAAGCTTGAAAATCCACGGGAATCCGTCACCCCAGAACTGCTGCTAAATGCAGCATAACTTGGAACTCTGCTTCAAATACATTCTATAAACTAGACAATTTCCAACAAAATGCTTAACCAATGACACTCCAGTCATATCCAGTTAACGTAAATTAATTAAAGTTGACATAAGTTAACAATTCTCATAAAGATGGAAAACAGACACGGTGGTAGAATGTGCCATATAACATATTGAATGAGTTCTGACGACGAAAATTCTATACTGCTAAACTTAATATATTACAATAAAGATAACATAAACTTACACACTAATACCATTCAATACCTAATCAAGCTGAAAGTATAAAAGTGCTAATCATCAGCCCGAATGTTCTTGTTCCTTCTCGTGTATTTCTCAGACCGTCCCTCGACTTCAATTTTGTCAAAGACCCACTTCCGATTCACCCTGGAAGATTCAATGTCATGTGCTATATCTGGAATATTTATACCTGTTGATTTACAATATTCAAATTCATACCGACATTCTGAGCCGCATCTTTCATCCCCGCAGCTCTTACAAGGAAAGTGACATCCAGTACATTCAGGGATTAGACAGTCACATTCAGGGAGAGTATGTGCAAGCAGCTGCGGGCGACCAAGTGCGTCGACAATATACCGTTTCCTTCAGATAAAAAAAGATAATAAAATTGAAGATTTTATCAAGTAATTTAAAAAGTGAATCACTTCTTCTTCTGCTCGTGTCGCTTATTAGGATCAAAATTGGTCATGAAATCCAGATCCCTGAGAACTCTATCTGCACGTCTCTAAAATAAAGAGTTTACTAAACTGACAATCTTTAAGTTATCCATGGCAGTTGAGTTACCTGACGCCGGGCCAATTCTTCGGTAGTAATTCCAACCATAGCGGCTGATGATGATGCCACAGACACGATGGAATCCGAAGTTTCACTAGAGAGAACAAGGTTAAAAAACTAGCCATATAGACAGATAATACACAAAAGATTTAGTTGTTACTCATTTGTAAAATTATCCGACGGTGCATTTGACTCTTCATTGAAACTCGTATTACTCTCCTCCCTCCTGATAGCATCTGGATGCGGAGTTGCCCAGTCATCATCATCATCTAAAGGATCATTTCAATTAGAACTTTAATGTTAATTAAACTGTCATTTACCATCCAGAACTTGCTCATCTTCCTCCGTTCCCAGGGTCAAACTAGCAGCAAGGTCGTTGAGACTCTCTTCGTCTTGAGCTATGTCTTTGTCCATTCTTTTGGTTCAACAGTAACAAATCTAAAACAAAATGATCAACTATATGTTAATTTTGGTACCAATTCAACCGTACAGCTAAGATGACAGAGCAAATTGTCAACAATAATTGTCCAAATAGTGATTACTTACGGTAATTTGAAACGGAATCAATTGACAAAACTGGTCTGTCACTTTTCAACTCCACCTGCCACCTGCAGAAACTGACTGGAAAAAGACATCGGAAATGGAAATAAATTCCCACGGATTTAAATAAAAAGCAAGCGTCTATCGCCTCAACTATAAATTAATTTTCACGAATTTGATTTACAAAACATTCGAGTTGCTAATAAATGTTCATGTCATTTCCGGCAAAACCTCGCAGGATGAATAGTGAAAACCGTAGAATAGAGCAGAACAAGGGGAAAAAATATTTTGTATTTTGAACTTTAAGACTTTTACTATCGGGTCACAGGTAGGTCACACAGAGAGGACTAATTTCAAGATTTGCTTAGATGCTGCGAAAACCGTGTTTGTAAATCTGTACTGAAGAAATTTTGAAAGGCTTGACCAACAAGGGAAGCTGCCAAACTCACCGTGCGCGAAGCAAACATGACCAACGGACAGCCATCCATCTTGTGATTTTTGAGCGCCCATTTTACATTTATGAACTACTGCTTTTAGCCAGAGCAGAATTCTCAGCACACGCTTTTGATTTAATTACCAATTTTAGAATAAAATGCAAAATAAATAGTAAATTAAAGTTTTTGATCTCCATATGTTTTTATAAGATTAAAACTTTTGAGCTTTGCAAGATTTATCAGCCGCAGCTCAAATGGGAGAAAGGTGTGTTTTTATTAGCAGTGTCCTCGAACGCAGTCCTTTGCGCTGTGACTGTAATGATATCCAGCTTCGCATTGGCAGCGGAATACGTGGATCCCGTTGCACCAGTTGAACTTTGTGCAGTCAACTTCGTTAGGCCAAGTATATCCGTCAGGACCGCATGTCGCACCTGTGTCATTTTTCTTGCAATCGGCGTCGCTGGAAACAGTGGCCACAAGCAAGAATAGAAACTAACGGGAAGTAAATAATTACAAATCATTCAAAATTTGCGTTTGAGCAGGGTTTTCAATTGTAATCAAAGTTCTTACCAAAGTAATTACAGCCAGCTTCATTTTATTGATTTCCGAGTTTCAAAAATAAACTTTATTAGGATTCAGTTTGTTATTCAATTCGACGTGTGAATTCTATTTATACTAATTTAACTATCTCCAAGTGTGCTTCATAACCAATTTACGGAAGGTGTCAATTTTCATCAATTTGATGTGGGATTGATTTCACCAACAAATGTGGATGGAAGGCACTTATCATTTGCCTATCACTCGTCGTGTGGCACTCGAAAATGATGCAACGAAATCTTGCTAAACTGTTTACTCAATTCAAGGCTACATCATTGGCATCAGATGCAGCATTACATACAAAACTATTTTTGATTACTGTAAACGGGATACGAATTCAACTGTGCCTGGCACTACTAATAGTTCTAGGCTTACTACTACTTTTCCAATTGTTATCCATTTTAGTTCAAATATACTCAATTAAGTTTTATAACGCTGAAATAACCAGTATGTACAACCTCAGCTATTGGTGGACCTCAAATATCGTTGTAATAAAAAATATCCACCTTGAACTCAAGGCATTTAGTGGCAAGTCTCCAATTGGGTATCTCCCGTGCCATGACAGTGTTATTTTGAATGAAGGTGGAATATTTGTAGTTGGTTGGAATATTTTGCAATTTTTCTAATTAAAGAAGTTGGAAAGGTTTCATAACTATGGAGCAAGTAGAAATGAATTTTTAGTATGCCTAAGTCTGTTGTATCTGGACATAATGACCAACCCACTGCCACTTTTCGTGAAAATAATCAAAATTTCAAAGGGATACCTCCCAATTATTGTTAGTTTGACACGAGGATGTTCCAAGTTTTATCCAATTTAATTTTTCATTGTCGTTTTCAGAGGTCCACGTCAGTTTTGCGCATTTCATAAGTCGTATGCCACTTTTGAAACGGATCCTATATGTTCAAGCACTCTTTAAACACAATCCGGTGGTGGAAGAAGTGGGAATATTGGTCTGCCACAGAGTATTCATCGGAATGTTATCTGAAATTGCTAAGAAATACTTTTTCAAGAATTTGAGCAATGCCTACTCAACATATCAAAATCCAGCGATATGGGAGACGAAAGCGAAAAAGTTTGTTATGGATAATACCCTCCGTTTCTATATAATATCCAGACTTGTCCTTGTGTTTGATTTGTTTTGCTTTTGCACTACAATTCTTATGATTATACTAAATCGCAGAGTAGGGGACAATTATACGTTTACACTTACACTAATGTTTATGGTGGGTTCACTCACTCATAGCATTGTCCTTGACCTGAATTTGCTTCGTGCTGGGACAGGATTCGTTCAGTTGATGAATGCATGTTTGGAACTTCAAAATTGGTTTGAACCGGGTATGCTTTGGATAATATTTCAAATCTACATTTTTAATTAATAAAATGTTGTTTAGTGGTTGTAGACCATCAAGTTCAAGATGTGAAAAATGCAGAAACTCCTTCACAAGGTTCTCAACCACGCGCTCTCGACGTACTTATCAAGGGTATATATATTGTAGGCTATCCTGTTGGCTACTTCATGGCAATATTCATTCCTGGCTATTACTACCATGATATAGAAGCGGTATTTGCAGAATTGAATGCTCTCATTTATGCAAATATCGGGTTATCATTTCCTCCATACTTTCTTACGGTTAATTGTTGTCTGGCGATTATGTTGAGTTGTTACCTCATGACTCCAAAATGGTTATTACATAGTATACAAGTTGTCATTGCAATTCACATTTGCTGCCTTCTTATTTCCAATACATGTGCACGTATGGTTCCTACCCACAACATTATAATATACCGACGCGTTTTCGTGTTCCTGGCTTTGTTGAATGAAACATACTGTATGCCGTTTTTGTCATTAAAATTCATGGTTATTTCCGGCACATCTGTTGGCTTTGCAATTTTTTTTCTTCGGCCCATCACCATTATAACTATTGTAATGCTCATTCTTTCCATGTTAGTAGTAATATTTGTGAACTTTTACATCGCATATGCCAAACTGCTGTACGAGTTGTCACGCCAGTTGATCTACAAGTTGAAATGTTTAGAAAACCAAGAGGACGAGGCTTTTGACGAGACAGTTGCATCTTTCCAGGAGTGCAGAATATATTGCGGAAAACAATATTTCATGGACAAAGGGACACTCGTAACGACTAATGAAGCAGTTGTCAGTTACACAATCAGCAACGTGCTAATGTTCAAGTAACTGCCGAAAAACGCCGAAACATGCACCACTTCCTTGGAAATGTTATTTTAAATAATAATAATGTGTAACATTGAAATAAATAAATTATTAGTTTACTATAAAGTATTTATTGCCTCAAATAAGCTTACGAATTACTTCAAATACAATTTGAAAGTTTCCACTTTAAAGTGGATTATCACAGTGGCCAGAGCAGTGGCAATCAATCCGCATGCAGAAGCAGTCATGAGCACAGCACTTAGTTCTCTCTCCCGGAGGGCATGCGCTTCCCAACAGGCTAGCCTCCTGTCACAAAATTGTTTTAGTTACAAATAAGACCGATAGTAGGTTAAATAAGACAAAAAAAAGTTGAACAGTGAACCAAAAATTTGTACGTGGCTTATTAAAAAACATTACATACGTTCATCGATTCCGGCGCAGGAAGGGCAGTTGTCACTGCGAGCAGGCCAACCACGAGAACAATCAAACACACTGCCATCTTCATGTTAGAGAATAATGTGGTATAAAAATTCAAAATTGAAATGAATCAAGCAATAGGGAATAGTGTGTTATGTTAACTTTTGCGTTTTACAAATTGACAGAAAGGTTCCAATTCCAAATTATATATAGTGCCGCACACGGGCTGCTCGATTTGAAGTAGGCAGCTGTGATTTTCCCCAGGATTCTCGACATTGCATAATGGGGAAAACGATCTTAATCACTGGTGATAATCAGCTTCGAAATTCTGTCAATTCTACTACACTCGAAATTCCAGCTGTAACGTGTGCAACAATTACGTCTCTAAAATGATGGCCTGCTGCAGTTGCAAAGTAGGAATTGTGACAAGATTCATTCATTGGGTCCAATGCTCAGTAGTTCGGCTTTCAACAGTCATGCACGAGAGAAATTTCTATAATAGCTTTGTACATGCTTATCAGTTTCATGAATCGATTGGCGCAATTGTCGATGGTTATCTTATAGTTACCATTGAATTGAATTTGACTTTACAATGTACATGGGCTTCAGTGCCTGAGATAAGGAAATGTTGCAATAAACCAATAAAGTAAAAAGCCAACTATATTTGGTGATAATTCTTTTTGCGTTTTAGGTGAGAAACATCTTGAAACAGCAGCATCTTGACTTTCGAGGATGACACGATTTCACTCCGGCTTTAAAGCTTTTCTGACTCACTTTTCATTGTTAGACCAACATTTACAACATATTTGAGGATCCAATCCGTTGGACTTGGATTGGATCGAAGAAGCAAACCGGAAAATGCCACCAGAAACTAACTTTCAGGGCGAGATTTTCTTAGTGGCAACTGTTTATAGCTAGCTAATTCGTCCACTTCAATCAAGGTGACGATTTCCGTGCTACTCCATAGTTTTATTGCATATTTTAGATGCGTTTATTTCAATCTTCTGTCTTTTAGCATTTTAACATTCTTCAGGATATCAACATCTGGAAAGTGAGATCGACTATTGAATAGTTTTTCCGTCTCCACAGTGCAAATTCCGCTTCCGTCGCGCAATTTCCTTGTAAAAATAGAAACTCAACTTCAAATTACGACTTCTGCTCAAAATGAAGATTCGATACCCTTTGATTTTAGTTGTGATAACTTTGATTGGGCTTACGCTCCAAAGGAAAGAGAATCCAGCATGAAGTAGCTGAGAATAACTGGAGTAGTGTACCTTTTAAATTTTAAAAGTATCGAACGCTGTTCTTAGTTTTCCTGATCCAAAAAATGTGTTAGGAACATGATAAGTTGAGAGGAGTTCCATCAACTCGGCCATCCTTCTCCCGATTTCCCTGAGGAGTGGAAGACCTTCTTCCCCGAATATTCCACTCGTCTCGATAGCCATGCACTGGCACGAAGCGGTTTTCCACAGCTCCACGGAATGAGGGGTATCCCACTCAGCTTTCTTCCTGTTAAGAATGTTTGTTTGTTTATTAGTTATGTTTGTAAATATGATTTCAAAATAGTTTTCACCTTGGTAATAAAAAATTAAGCGTATTTGATACACCCAAAATGTACCTTTTATTTAAAATGCTCTAGTAGGTTTCATAAAAATTTGGAAAAAAAAATTTGTACCCATAAAGAGACTCGAACTCTTAATCTTCGGCTTAGGAGGCCGACGCCTTATCCATTAGGCCATATGGGCAACATTGAAGGGAGAATAGGAGTGAATGTTCTTGAGCCGATGCTAAATACAAACATCATCGAACGAGAAACGTGCAAATGGGGAAACTGATTAGTCAATTGACTCGAGCTCACAATCATCGGCTTTGGAAGGGCTTAGAAGGCCCACATCTTATCCGCCACATGGGCAATCATAAAATTGAATTCAAATAAGGCTTCTCCACGTTCACAATAAGTTTAGTAGTGTGGTGGGTTTTGTTAAATTGAAGCAAGGATTGGAGTCCTAAAGGAATGCGTTGGCGCAAGGATACACGAGCGGGAAACAGGGTTGCAATTGAGTACTGCTTTCAGTTCATCTAGTTTAAATGCATATCAAAAATTAGAAGAGAAGTGGAAATAAACGGGTTACGATGGAACAGTAGACATCAGCAACTGCAAATCAATTTAAAAAGACTATTATATAAAGCTTCTTTCGATAATATTACATGCTGATAATTCTTACAGACCCAAACCAACAATTTACAAGGTATTTGTAACGTTGTGGTATTAACAACGCTGTTTGATGCATGGCAACACTATCTAGAAGTTTTACGAGTATAAGTTTAGTATCCTCAGTCCGTTCCAAATCGTTTCCAATTGTGTGTCCAGTCGACTTATTCTCATGCTGATCACGAATATGCTAAAGTGGCTTGATGCAGCGAGCTTTCGTTAAAGCGCTGGGGACATACTTCTGCGTAAAATTTGGAACGGGCCGGATACTTTTTCCAGTTTTACACATTCAATAGCCAAAGATTTTATAAAATTAGTGGTCAGTTCCAGCCAGCTGAAAAAACACGAAATTCTGACTAATTTGCAACCCTGTTTTTGAGTCAGTGGAAAAGGTATTCCCCTGAGACGACTCTGAACTCTGAAGATCTTTCGGTGGTCTCGGAAGACAAGGTACACAAAAGTAAAAGTCAAACAAAACTCCCTTTTTATCTCCCTCAGAAATTGACAGATTCACACTTCCCAATTCAAGGAACAGTATTCCAATTACAATTCTAGTAGCACAAGTGGAGATCAAAACTGACTAGGCTAAGAAGTCCTGCTGTACAAACATAAGGTATCGATTGGTCTACGCCATTCCGCAATTAATACCACAGATCCAATGAGAAAATAGGATTTTATGAACATTTAAAATTCCAGACATAGACGTTGGAGCGAGGATGGGGTAAGACAGCTTAATTATACACGACTTGTACCTAGTTGTAACTTTTATTACCTATGGAACATAATAATACTATAATACTAACCATTACTTTACAGAGAGTCCCCGATCTTTACATGCAAGGCTCATGTGTTCCATATTGACCCTGGAACGAAGAGATCATGGCTCCCGGCATCGTCCGTTGCGGTCCCTGTGTCATTTTTCTACGACTCATCCCGAGGTCTTTATAGGATCATCTCTGTTGAAGGAACCAAGGTAAAATATGGAAGCCAGCCCTTCGCTCGTCTAGGGATACAAGGTGCTGATTTGGATGTTCTTTTTAACAGGCAGTGATAAATTCTACGGTAACCCCATCAATGACATTTACCAAGACGAGTCAAAAGTTTGGGCAATGGTCAGACGTCAGAGCGAACACTGTTTATGGCCTTGGTTTCCCATCCGAAGCTGAATTGAATAAGTTTATTGAACAGTTTGGAAGTGTAAAGGAAGCCACAAAAGGGAAAGGAGGTGGAGGTCAAACAAACGGGAGTAATACTGGTTCGGCATCCAACATTCCGATTCCACCACCTGAATCTGGGTCATATGGTCGCGAGGATGTCAACTCCAACGAACAAAATGCAAATACGTCACTTGGAAAGGGAGCCACGGCGAGTCACGCCAGGAGCCAGAGTCTTTCCGCCGTTTCTCCAGGACCACCTAGCATGGAGAGTCCAAAACATCTTACAAAGCAAGGGTCAGATCTACTAAAGGGATCTGTGAAATATGACACTTCTGAGTCCGGTCTCAAATATGAAAACGAAAGACTTCGTCTTGCTCTCTCACAAAGGTAAAATGTTTACTTCCGTATTTCATATGTAATTCACATATCCATATTTAATTACGTTTGTTGTGTAGCTGTGCCAATGCAAAGAAATGGGAAGTTGAGCTTGCCACTCTAACGACCAACAACAATCGACTCACCGCCGCTCTCACCGAGAGCAAGGCCAATGTGGATCAGTGGCAACGGCAGCTGAGGTAATAAAGCAAAATCCTTCAATTTCCAGTAATTTTTTAACATATTTTTTCATACATTTTCAGTGCCTACAAAGATGAAAATCAACGACTAAAGCAACGCGCACTGGAAGCAGAGGCTGCAAGTGGGAACGCCGATGCTGCACAAGAACTTCGCAAGGAACTGGCGTTGATGCGTGAAAAAGTTGATTCAGTTCAAGCCATACTTAAAGCCAAAGAGGATGAACTCAAGGCACTCAAGGAACGTGGTCCTCCGGTGGGTGGTCAGGATCAACCCAAAGAGTCCATGGTGAGGCTCCACTCTGAGTCAATGTGAAAACCCACTTTTATTGATCAAATTCTGATGGTATTTTTTATGTTTCATTAGGACTTGGAAAGTGTACGAGGGGCGTTGTCCAGTGCCGAAGCACAACTGGAAGCCGCACTAGGAGCTCAGGACTCACAACGTAGAGTTCTGGAGGCATTAAACTCGCAATTAGCTGACAAAATTCAAGAGTTGTTGGCAATACATCGAGAGGTAAATGTGGCCCTTCGAACGTAAAAAGAGTGGTTTGAACGGCGCATGTCCACGTGTTTTCCCGGTATTGAATCCATCAACTACATGCGTCTCCAGCAACTATCCACTTGTTGTATGATTATATTAGCTATAGTTGGCATTCCAGGAAAGACTTTTATTACACATTCCCATAACTTAGGCTTAATAACTCCAGAAACAGGTTGTGTGAGATTAATCTTAGCTTTATAAGACCAGAGTGATATTTCAACCCACCACCATCAAAAGTGTTGACTGAATTTTCAATGATCAAACAATTGAAGCAACCCACGAACATTTATACAACAGTGCAATTTACAAAATTAAGACAGCTCATTATTTTAGAAATTTTAGTTTCTTTACGTTCATTTTTATACAACAGAGTTTTTTCTAAGTTTATGAGAGCCGCTGTTTTACGATCAAAACATTCCATAATTCCAAGCAACTTTTAATCATCATTGTTTTCTTTATAAATCCAAATTGTGTGCAAATACTCAAAAGTAAAGACGAGCCTTCTTCGTTTAGTGTAAAACACTTATTATCTTAGCCAAATGCTTTTAAATCATGGAATTTATTATTTCAGTTATAATTTTTATATGTTAAAATCATTATAATTTATGAATAATTTAATAATATTGACTAAACAATAATTTTCAAATACTGTTTTTTCATTTGTTTTTCTTTGATCCCTGTTCGAATCCATACAGACGTTGTATTTGAATTGACACTTTCAAGGGACCTTGTTAAATCACTTTTTCAGCGTTTTAAAAAAAATTTGCGTGCGCGTGATGAGCATGCGTAAACGGAAATCGGTTTGGTCAATACGATGATGAGAATAGAGGGAGACTAGACCGCAATGTGGGTACTTGGGTATTAGCTCCCTTCTGATTGGCTTAGTTTAAGGCAATTGAAGAGACCTTATGACCTTGGAGTGGTCGATGATGAAGGGGCGGGAAGTCCAAGTGTTTTTGAGAGCCCAACTGAACCTGCAGGGGAAGGGGTAGGCACACTCTTGGAATGCGGCATAGGGGACGAAAGGGCAGCTGACTCGGGGCGCAAGAGATTCCCACCAGAGGGACCCCTACCAAGGGTTTTACTCAAAACATCAGGTAAACCTTCCAAAACTTCGGCCATTGACACCAGCTTCTCTTCTATGGTGGAGAGTCGATCCTCCAGATGATCCTGTCTTCCAGATAAGTCAGATACGATCTCATACACTGTGTTCTGGGTCTAAATACAACAGAAAAAACATCATAATACAAACAACTACTAGTAAAGACTCGTAAATCACATACCTTGGCCATGTCTGTGATAGTATTGGCATTGTCCATGAGTTTTCGTTGGTCCATCTTCACTTTTCTCAACCTAATGAAAATAAAGTTTAATTTTTGCTATAAAACGTACAATATGAGCATTACGCGTAGATTGCAAGAAGGAACTTTCGTTGATGAGCTCGGACACGTGAAGGGTTGACACGTTTAACAAGCTTTGTGTGTTTGTAAATGAGCCAAGTTTCACGGAGCACATTGGCTGCAGAATTCTTCAGCTACAATGGAAATAGAACGTAAGAAGTAGAGCATTAAAATTTTGTCAGTGAAATCTCTTGTATTTTTTTCAAAATTTTCAAATTTTGGAACCGAGATTGTCATTTTCTGAAAAGTTTAATTCGAACACTTTATAAATCTCCTTCCACCAAAAGTTGAAAAGTTTGAGTTCATTTAGCCGTATGCATGTTCTGACTCTTCTATCGAGCTGTCGCTCCATCATGAGGATGTGGACTCGTTTTTCAGCCTCGTGCATTGTCACTTTTCGACGGATGACGGCAACCAGGACGGCCATTGTGCCATTACCCTATAAGGATTGAGGTGTTTCTTTAACTATCCTCAGGGGTCAAGTGAATACAAGGGGTCCATGAATCACTGGGTTAGTGAGTTAAACACCACCTCGTAGTCAATGCTCAACCAATGGCAATCGACAAAAGCACACACAAGAGAAAAGAGTCAGCTGCATTTGTTGTTTTGCACGTGGCGTGATTTCCAAGGTCACATGCGGTTACCCGTTTGGTCAACTGCGTGTCCATCATGAAATTGTGAACATGTTTCTCTGCTCGACTCAGCTCCATTTTTCTGGAAACGACGGCTACTAGGAGGGCAGTGCATCCAGCACCCTGTAAACGAAGGCCAAAAAGTGGATGATGGAGTTAGTCCGTTAACATAAGGGTACCATTTGGCGGGAATACTCAAAATGCACAGGGAGTGAGATATATTGATAGAACGGTTTACCATAAGGCCAGTAAGTACAGCAATGCCCCTACCGCAGTAGGTGGACGGAACAACGTCGCCGTAGCCAACTGACAGAAACTGCAACAGGATTTGCAACGGCGTTACTTTTAACGGGGCAATGCAAATGCAAAATGGTTTTCATGTTCTAAAATTAACTTACAGTAACTGCAGTTACCCAGAGCCAGTCTACTTGCACGTGGTCAGTGTCATGGTACCTGAACAAAGTCGTGTATACTATTCACAATTTTTAATATTTTGACAAAGATCTGGGTCAACGTTTGTGCTAGAAATCCAGTGTCAGAGCCTCATCGCCATTTCTCTAAACCTTATGTTCCCGCCAAGTATAGCTCACTCCCTGGGGGACAAGGGGCAGGGGCACTTACCATCATTCCACATGAGATGCAAATGCCGCGACCACAGTAAGTGTTGGGCACGATGTCACCGTAACCTAGGAATAAGCCACCACCCATAAGTCTATCTTAGCAACTTCTCACTGCTCAACCACTGGTAAATAATTCCCTAAAAACGTACCTATGCATAAAAACGTAACCGCCACCAAGTATAGGCTACAAAGTAACAGAAAATATTCTGTTAGAAACGCTCGAATCTACATTTGGTCTTCCATTCCAAATTCAATTTGCTAATAATTCAACTTGCAGTTGAAATAAATTAAAATGGCCATTTGAATATTATAAATCCCCTTGGTTTAGCTGAATGATAGGTTAAGGCCGCCATTGAATTTGGACTGGAAGGCGGGAAAATTAAAAATGTATGCTCTGTACCTATTCAATAGATTGGCATGGTTCTCCTCATCGTGATGCCTTGAAAGGAGAATTAACTTTTAGTTTTCCCTCCCTTTAAGGCTACTAATACACATAGGTGACTCTAATGATTTAACAACAGAGAAACGAGACTTGACTAAAGCGGTCACGACACCGAGAGCGGTACTTTCAAACTGGGCGTGGAAGGAGATTACGACGACACACCGACAACTAAAGTAAGGCGAGAGTGAGAACAGAGCGGAAACGGGCACAATCCCCAGGGAGGTCACTGCTGATTCCTGGCGGTGGCAGAAAACTTTTGGCCCCACACGACTCGACTCTGACCCTGACCTGTTCTCAAGGCTCTCTGCACAACGACCAAAACGACTAAACGAGAAGCAAATTCTGGAGGCGGGAAGTAGGCGGAGGGGAAAAAGCAAGCAAACGGCCACGTGATTCGGCAGCAACTCACCGCTCGCACTGTCGCAGCGTCCATGAAGCAATCATCCAAAGGGAAACCATAAAAACAAGGAGAACCGTTCCAGGGCATATCGTCATAAGCGTCTTGAGCACGAATCTGAAAACAAAGTACTTTATCAAAAACTGTTGCTTGGAGATTGCCAAGGTTTCAGCTTATAATTGACCTGTTGGCCAAACCCCTGGCCGGCCATTGCCTCACCTTGTGTTGAAATTGATTCGATTGAGAGCTCCGATACTCCGTGATGAGGCATCCGTGAATAGCTTTGAGTGGAGTAACATCACACGACAAATCAGATAGAGGCGAAGGAACATCGGGAGACTCAGGGCGACGTCGATGGGCACCTCCTGGAATTGCCACATCATCATCATCAAAGCTTCAAATGTCACTCAAAGTCTCCAAGACGACATCCCTCCGAGGAAGTGAGTGAGGGTCGATAAAAAAAATCGATCCTGGTCCACCACTCTAAAGTGGCCAGCTTACTTTTGTGATTGGCTTGCTATCCACGACATTTGCCAGCTTCGTGGTCCATGTGAAGTAATATCGTCCAGGGATAGGGTGCACGGCACAGATGGCAAGTTCCAGGCCAATCTGCGACATCCGTTGCCACGTCATGGCAATCCGCCAGTCATCGGCACAGTTGTCGATCATAAACAGCTATAGAAGCAAAAACACAAAATTGAGTTCAACTCCAGTGATTTAAAGAAAAGTTGGCAAAAGGCGGGGGTGATGTTTTGCACTTCATTAACCCAGAAACAACGGCGGAAACCCCACTTACAATCCTATTAAAACCAACCGAAACAAAAGAGCGGATTTGACGCTCCGCTGCAGTCGGCGACAGGAAACATGACATTTCACTCGGACATTTTTGGCAAACTTTTTTGGCCAAAATGTCATTAGAGTTTGGCAGAGTGTGCATTATGTCGCAATTTTCTTTCAGGACTACACCATATTGAGTCC
Source organism: Pseudachorutes palmiensis (assembly GCA_009869845.1). Taxonomy (NCBI): domain Eukaryota; kingdom Metazoa; phylum Arthropoda; class Collembola; order Poduromorpha; family Neanuridae; genus Pseudachorutes; species Pseudachorutes palmiensis. The sequence continues at coordinate 13,025 of VNWY01000755.1, read as the reverse complement.
TTTGAACGTCCCCTTTACAAGTTCCGAATTTAATCAAGTTCCGGAGAAAGGAAAAGACAGCAGTCAGAGTGCCCTCATTTTGTCCACACATTGGAATTCAAATGTTAGAGCCCAGCAGCAGAATAGTGACACGCCCTACGAGATTATAAACTCAAGGCCGAAGAATTGACAAACATACGTCACCAGTGTCTACTGCCTGGTTGATTATCAAGATAAAAGGAATAGTCATTGGATTCCGCCATTGTCTGATATGCGGGTTTGACAGTGAGCCCTGAGTGCTTTGAAGTTTCGAGTGAGAAAACGGTAGCGGGGAAATATAGAAAAGCTCTTTATGCTAATGAGAATTATGGTGGTGACTCACTTGAACTTCGAGGGCGTGATATGCGACGATGAGTCCGACTAAAATCAATGTGGACACAGAAATGAGAGTTTTGATGGCTGTCGAATAGAAAGACGTCTGGAAAACAACAAAACGACGGAAATTCAGATACACTAGACATAATTCATATCGTCCATTTCCATTTTGGTATGAAAATGGAGGACTAGCATGCAAATAGTGGACATGTGGACAGCAAACATTCCATCAATTACTCTCCACTTGACAGCTGAAAACGGAGATAATCCATATTAGAGTGCAGGTGCGCTAAAAATTAGAGTTTAGCACCCGTATTTTGGGTACTAACCCGTATTTCGGTTCGGTTTGTTTATTACCTTTGAGATATACTTGGTATTTGTCGATTTGTGAGTAAGGGTTTTTCTTATTTGTGCCAAGTTTGACTACGTATTCAGTGACATTGAATCACGTGACCTAAATTTCTAAGGCAAACAGACGGATACATAAACTCCCCCTTATGCCGTGCTTTCTCATAATGAGAGTATACATTTTTAATACTTCGCTCTGCTAAAAGGTAGTCATCATCAGGGACTCAAGTTTTTAATTAAAGCCAAAGCGGAAAGGAAGACATTTATCGAATTTTCCATAACCCTCTTTTGAATTTAATCCATTTCATTATTTAAATTATGTTGCTTTACGCGCTCCCTTCGAGCTCCCAGCCTCACTTAAATACGTCAGCTTAGCACTAAATAATTCATAACTAAAGATTCCCTTTAATTCAACATTCACTCCATTCACCCTCAATTCGTAGTCATTCAGCATGATGGCCAATTAAACTTTACCTTTGCATAGACATTAGCAGATGAGAGTTCGTTTTCAAGGACCATGAGTCCAATCCCGATCATTCCCATCACCAGTGCGTAGTCAGAGATTCGTTTCCTCTTTTCAAAAAGTGCTTTCCTTCGACCAAGGCGATAGCCTACGTTTGGCTTATGTTTCCCGCCCAATCCCATCCCGAGTCCCAGATGTGCGGATGACTTTCGTTTCCCTTCAGTGTACTTTGGGAACTCAGCTGTGACCCCGACAAGGGCTGCATCCTCTTCTCCTTTCCCACGGTCCCCGCCCATGATGCTCCCAGGGATGGACAGGGTTGACACCGGTGGGACGGCGTTGCGTAACTGGAAATGAAATGACTCAGGGTCAATGCCTTGACTCAGGGGAAGGGGCGTGTTGGGGTGACTCCATGCTCCAAGATTGAACAGGTGACGAGCGTGCTACAATCGTGTCACGACCTTGTGCTGTTACAAAGCCAAGCGTGGGAGATGGCAACTGTCTACGGGCCAGGAAGGAGGTCCGTCTCCCTCCGTTGGAATTTGTGGAATGGAAACAAAATGACTCCTCGTGAACGACCTTCGTCCACTTTCACTCTGGGCGAGGGAAGTCAAGCATTTGAGGAAAGGAGGCGCAGACGCTGACTGAGGTGCTTTTTTGGATGTGCTGGTGGGCCAAGAATATGGCTTTTAGGGGAAAGTGAAGTGAAAGCATAGTGGTGTGCAATTGCTCGTTGGCAGAATGAAGAAGAAGGTTCAACTACCGTTTTGAGGTGAGGGAGTGGGTATCGAGATGCGGAGTCTTCCGGTCCACCGCCGGCCGAGGGCTCCGTGGTGAAGGCTCGGCGAAACCGAGCTCTCCGAACACCAGCATTCCCACCAGCCAGAGTTAGAGGGTTAAGAAGCAAAGTATGCTGAGAACACAACGACACAAAGTCACAGAGACGGAGACGAAAGGAGTGGCGACATCACCACCAGTCACCACTCAACGAAACTCACTCAAAGAAAGGAGGGAAAAGGCGACACTCGGCAGAGGGCGCGGCAGGCTTCAAACTCAGAAACCAATAAACCCCATTTCTCTCCTTCATTCTGCATTCCACAAATGCAAAAATTCTAACAAACGGACCTCGAATAAGGTTAAAAGTTTGAAAAAACGAATAAAGATGTCTAGAGAAAGGTTCTGATGAAATGAAATGAAACAGCGAGTCGAAACCATAACTTACTTTTTCCATGTTTGCATTCCTACTGAAGAAAAAACTGACAGATCTGCAAAACTTGAAGTATTTCTCCAATATTTACATTCTATTTACTAATAGAAGCAGAAAATTTCTAATGCATGCTCAACTAGGATAAAAAAAGGCACATTCATCTTTTTTCTTCAATAATTTGCTTTCTCTGCACATCCACCCCATCACGTTTGCAAAACTCAAGGGGCGAAAGCTCTTCTTGTATTAATTAAAGAACGAAACATGCTCCATTAATCCGACGGGAGTTAATTAGCTCTTGCCTAAACTGGATTAGGAAAGCTACACCCATTTTACGAAAAAAAGGCTCAATAGTCACGAATATTCTGGAGAAATTGGATATGCAGGTTCTCTTTTGGTATATTAATCTACTTAAACATTCCATGCACACCGCTCCCTTGGCTGGAGCAAATGGACATTTCAAACAAAAGAAGGCAATTAAGCTTCTTTTAAAATTCTGGAAGAGATGCACTCATTCTGCGCAGACTCTGCCAAGTGTCGTCATCAAGTCAGTATACAAACAAATTAAACGAGTAATTTCCTTTGTGTTCTTGTACTACTATTACAGTACACGACAGACAACGTCATGGTGGTCACTATACCTGTTTGAATTGGCGGATGGCGCCGTTGATTCGAAGGGAGTCGGCAGCTATGCCTGCAATACCTTCCGCAGGGTCCTTCAACTGACGCAAGGAGGTGGAACTACGCCATAAAAAACCACACAGAAAACAAACAACAAGAGATATTCCACATGGGAATTGGGTATATTTTACGTTTATACGAAAGGGAGGATGTGGAGCATCAAATGAATATATTTACCTGTGAGTCTGACAGTAGAGACAAGTGCTTTCAGGTTGTGAGTGCTGACGTCTAATAGCCACATCTCGATTTGTAATCGAAATGCCAGTAGTTGGGTATGACTCTGTCAAATGGACTGAGCGAATGCTGTCTTTCGATGCGTGGCGGGAGAGCGAGTCTCCGCTGTAATGGGTGACACTTTCACAGCGGGAACAGTGCGGGTGGTGCCTTCGATGTGTGGTCGGAACAAGGTAACGATGTCTTCTACAAGATGAGCAGAACCCTTCGTTTTGGCCACTTGGCACACCTGAACATTGTCCAGAGCCAGGGGCTGATCCCAATGGATGCGTATCCGTGCGCATGCGTGAGTGTATTTCCAGTTCAGGTACACTCCGTGTTGACTCTGAGCTCCTTTGAGGGACAAGGACGACAGTATCTTGCTCTTCATCGGTAGAGAGCATGATCGGTGGCTCATCCACGGAGATAGAAGCACCCTAGGGAAAAGGCGGGACACATTTGAAAACAGAGGCATTTCGTCTACTTTACTTGGGTATTCTCAAGACTTCTTGTACAAACAAAACCAGCCTTTGACAAAATGGGAATAATAACACACCTACTTTCGAAATCCAAGGCACGTAGCACACCTTCAAAAACTCAAATTGAACTTGCAAAATTCATATTCTTTTGGTGCCAAAGTGCAAAATTGGAAGATCCAGAAGGCAAAAGAATAAAAATTAAAGGGAAGTTCAAGAACGGAAGAATAAAGGGACTTTGGAGTTTCATCTTGAAACTTAATAACCTGAAAGTCTCGAAGGAAACTTTTTGAAATGCTTTTCATTTTGAATGTGATACACTTCAACTTATTTTTGAATTAGAGGAAGCAAAACATTTCGTGTTTCATTTGCTCAATTGCTGATTCTGGCCATTATTTATTGAAGTGTAAGGAAAATGGGTTCAAAATTCTCCAAGGAGAAGGTTCGCCATTAGAACCAAGGTATGTTTCACGATACTTGGCGTAATAAGAAAGGAAATTCTGAATTATGAGTTTATGAGCACCCTAGAGACAGAAGTGCCGGAAATTCCACTGAAAAGTTACGAATGGTTTACACAGGGATTTAGTTAATCCCTTGTTTCGCTACGATTAAACACTGCGAAAATGGCGGACTTATTTTCTTTTTATTGGAGAGCAGTTTTTTAAATCTTACCGGTGTCGAGACTGCCGTTTGCTGGTTGCAGAGGGCGAGTGGAATCCTCTGCCGACTGCCGCCATGTCCCGCTTCCACGTCATTTGAAAACGATGATGTCGAAGGCTGAGCCGTTGTCGTATCCGCTGTCGCCCGTAGTAGATTTTCTGAAGATTCCGCTCGTCTGAGCCCACTCATCTCACCATCCTTTTTTAAACAAACAAAACAACCACATAAAAGTTAGACACCCCCTTGTGTACATAAAAGAATCAATAACACTCGCAAGTCTCCTTTCTGTCGTCACGTGATGAGCATCATCACATTCCGTACAATAGGAACTAGTCGCTAACTTCTTTTACTTCCATATTGATTTTCTTGTCTAATTAGAAAGAAAACGGACTGCGACTTTATGAATAAGTGATGGAAAAAGGAGCGAAGGAAGAGAAGAGGGGCCATGTCAAACGTCGCTCGCTCAGATGTCTAGATGCCAGCGGGTCGTTCGAAAGCGAAAGTTCCCAACAACTGCAGCTCCTTACTGTTCCTGCCTTGTTCATAACTTTGGTAGTTCCATGAATACTTGATGAAAGGAAGGAATAACAAATGGAGACACAAAAGAAGGCCAAACTCCGCCCAAAGTGTCCATCTCCTGTCACTATTCGGGCCTACCAATGGTAACTTTAAAGTCAATTCCCCCCGCGGGATCGGCTCTGAATCCTTCCATTACCCGGCCCTGTTGATGTCCTAAATCTCCCGGATATGTTCACCAGTTGATCGCTGTCAAGATCAGACGTCTCTCCTTCAAACGTCCCCGCCGGATAATAACGACGACAGCGGAAACCAGAGGTGGGCAAAATTATTTGTTCTACTATCGATCGTCGCCATCGTCTAGGGACTGTTGGAAGGAGTCTGTAATCAAGGGAAACCTGAGCCTTTATTGGTTTTGTTGAGCGAGCAAAGGTAAAATGCTATTTGAACTGATTCATTTATTGACTTTGACGTTTTGACACTAAATTGAATCAAGCCGAGGCTTCCTCTTGTCAGATTTGTGGTGATTTAATGTGCTTACTACACACCAACTGCCCAGGGGAATGGAGAGGGATATTTCAAAGGTTAGCCAACGTCCAATTTCATTACTGAGGAAAATATCCTACGGGGAGAGAAATAGGAGGATAAGACTTCAAACAACCGAGCAATTCTCACCTCCATATAGAAACCCAGTCGGGCGGGAAATGGGACTTAATTGAATTAAAAAGTCGTTTGCAGGAGTTCTCTTTCGTACGGAAATCAACCGGAAGAGGAAATAGCAGGGGAGCTTAAAAGAAACACCTCGGAGCTAATTTAGCCTTTGAGAAATCTACACTTCTGTAGTGTGCTTTCATAAAAGCCCTTTGCGACAAGAAGAGCCTTCTAAAAATCCTATAAACGACGCCTGAATTGAAAATGTGTCATAAAAATCTCACCAGAAAGTCTACGTCGCCATCACAGTTCCTATGATGAAATTGAGGTATTTTTCCAGTCTAGAAAATGGAAGGATAAAAGTGATTTTCTTAAGGATCCGTCCCGGCAGCAGCAGTAGATGATGGGGGTGCATATGCATCCATTTCCCCCAGGGGACTCATAGGCTTTGTACCTAAGTCCCTTATATTAGGGAAATGATGACAGTGACTAGGTCCTGGACCCCCGTCGCGGGCAAAATACGAAATCTCTTGACGGCATACTATCCATAATACGGATTTGATGAATTTCCAGGACCCCGTTCCCAAAGGAAGTTTTCCATTTACTTCGTCCTGGGACTTGGGAGCTGAGTTATTGGATTTTGATTAGGACTCAACAAAGCACCTGCCCACCACCAAAACAACAAGGACACTTAAGGCAAACTACTTCCAAGGTACAAAGGGAACCTCTCACCGAAAACTTTCTTTTCGTGCCTTTCTCTTCCTATCCCTTAATCCCATATTGATGGAGAGAATCTCCCGAATAAATTCAAGAGACAAACTTTCCTAGCATGAATTCCATTAAGGGGTCTATGAATATTACAACAGTCTCCATATAATAAGTTTCGTATACCTTCGTTTTTATTTGGTCGCATGAGCTAAGGCACACACGCCATTGGCGGTAGTCCCAAAAGAGAAATTCAAAAAATTTGGACCAAAACAGATGATTTGCTATGCAGTCAATACCGTAACATCCGGACCGAGAAAAAGCTCTGCCTGCTGTAAAAGACTTGGAATTTCTCCATTTCCTGAAAAGGCTGGGGGGAGTTGAGCGATGGCTCTTAAGAGCCTCCATCATAAATAGATGAGAGGGAAAGATGAAAAGTTGAGTCAAATAATAATAATTCTCTTTGCTTTCCTTTTTTTATTTCAAAAGGCAGAGAACAGTGACAGATTATTGAGTGCGAGGCCCCTTCTCCGTTTTTAAAAAATGGATAAAAGGGTGTGGGAAAAAGTCAAGGAGAGGAAAATCAGATTTGACAGAGAGAAAGTTTTTCTGGAGAAAAAAAAACTTTTCCTGGCCATTCTTTACTTACGGGTGTCCTTCTTCAATAATCTCCGCCTCTTGAATCATTTTTACCATTTTACATTTCCACCGCTCCAAACTCAAAAGGAATTCTTCTGGAAATTCCCGTACGGGAATTGATGTCAACCACAGACTTTGATTATAACACAAAAGAATTGAAACTTTAGGACAAAAAGAAAGGCTTTGCAACACCTTATATAGCAAAATTCAAATAAAATATCGTCTGATCATGACATTTTTGCCTTTATCAGCATTCCCTTTTACCGTCGGTAGCACAGGGATAAAGGCCTTTCAAAGTCCCTCACTCGATTCATCCGTGTCAAAGGCCATGTCAGTTCCAACGTCAATTTGAAAAGGACTTGTGTCAACCTGGATTTTGACTTTTAGTGGAAAATTCGATAGAGTGGCTTACTCTCATAATGCCCCGGGTATCACACTGGACATGCGGGTAGATACCGAAACCTTCCAAAAGGGATTAAGTCTAAGCCCATCTGGATTCAGCTGTCAGTGACCAAAAGTCTGAACGTGCTTTTCCAGTTCCCTCTCTGTTTCTAATGTATACGTTCACAGAGAGGCCATTTGGACATTGCAATAAAAACGATGCTCGTCCAGACGCAATTCCTCCATTTATTCCTCCGTCCTCTCCTGGCTTCAGTAACAACGTAATCACGAATGCCTAGAAAATTCTAGCTCAAATCGATTTCCGTTTTTTCTTCCTTTAATTAGACGATGATTCCATGGCCTGTTTCAGCTATTAAATGTTCATTCCCATGCACTGTTTTGTTCTGCTTGGAGACAGAGTACGCAATACATTGTCTTTGACCAAGAGTTCCTATGACAACGGAAGCATGTCGAAGAAATTTTATTGACATTGGGGCAACAACAACGCACGGCTGGGAACAAGAGTGCTCTTGCTTCTGAGAAATAATAGTAAAACTCGCTTCCCCAGCACTAGTTCTGTTTTTAGAAAAATGGAAATCAATTCCTTTCATCATTCTTTGACAAAAGGGACACGACCTTTTGCACACGTTTTCAAACCCACCGCACTCCAAATCCGATTCAATGGAGAGCACTTGGGAATGAAAAGCTAAACATGATCCAAGACGTCTTTGATAACTTTGAATTAAAAGCTAATGTAGGAAATGCCTGATTCAAAGTATTATGCTCAAAGTTCCACGCCTAAATCAAAAGGCGAGGTGGTTGTAATAGAAGATAAAGGGCTGTAATTAATTTCAAGGTAGGCCGTATCCCGTGGGAGACTTTACAAAATTCAGTAGCACGGAAAGCCAAGCAGCCAAGGCTTATAAGAATTATTCAGACACGCGGGGCATGGAAAAATGACGACAAAACCAAATCGGAGTGACACTTTCCCTCCTTTTCTAGCTTAATATTAAATTGCAAACCCGGAAGAACAACAAACCGCCTTTATCGTTGAAGGCTGGAATTGCTTATTCGTTCCTTTTCATTTTCAAAGTGTCAAATGTAATTTAGGTTAGGAAGGCCTAGCAAAGTGTGAAATATTCAAACTCTCAATTTCCAGAATGTTTGAAAGGTTTGACGTATACGTACTATCACCACACGACGTATAATTTGATTCTGCCGGGCGACTGAATACACGGAGAGGAGGAAACAATGGAATCCTTGATTGTGTGCAATTCATTCCACACCAACACAAAAGAAATTTTCAAATATTTCCGTCGACGCTACTTGAGAATATCTTTCCCGGAACGTTGCAATTCTGGCGGGGTTCCCATTCCTAAGAGGACTCTGCATCATCACGTTTTATTGAGTTTGTTCATCCAGCCCTGTGATTGGTTAGAAATTCATTGGGCCACGTGCCTCGTCATCTTAATAAGGCAATCAAATTTCAAACAACCGCAGGAGTCAGAGTTCTACAAAACTCATTCCCTGCACACACATTCCTCTGACATGGCATGTTTGAAACTAACCGCCATTGTTCTTTGTGTGGTCATCCGAACCATGCATGTTGGTTTCGTGTAGTGAAAGCAAATGGATCAATTACTACCTTGTTTACACTCAGTTTCCAATTAATAATTCGTAGGTTTCTCAGCTGCGGCAGTCATAAAGCCACCTGCTTCCCTGCCGTTAGCTCTAGAAATAAAAATGGCGCAATATTATGATTGGTTAGTGAGTTTCATATTTTTACTTGAGCCAACGGCGTCGTATGGGATAGAGTGCTTTGAGTCGTTCCATCAATCATTTTCCTAATTGGCCCACCACACACACAACATGAGAAGGACAGCATGGGACTGTATGTTGGGCGGAGTCACACATTTTTCATCATCAAAAAACCATTTCTCTTTATTACAGTCACATTGTCGACACTCATAATCGAAAAATTGAACTATAATTCCATATCCCCGCCTTGTATTGCTAAAAGGAGGATCGTGCTAGAGTCGATAAACAAAATAATTGCATATGAGGTCTCTCTAACACCGAAGCCCAAAATGGATGAGATAATAACTTTAAATTCTCGCGCTTACACCCGATACTGCTGGTGCCCACGGAATGCATCCAAACATGGATCATTTTGAAAGTTCCACATACACGAAACACTCACGTACAGACCTTCCATCATCAGTTTATGTAATCCCAGGCCTGTGTTTGTTTTCGGATTAGCTCTGCAAATCGGGTTTGACACCGCGGAAATATAGCGATAACACACTAATCAAAAACTTTAATTTATGAAGCTATGCTTTTGAATATCAGAGTGGATTTCACTGACAGAAAATTAAGCCATCAATATGCTAACGAAGGCAACGAACACGGCGGATGAGTTAGAGAGATAAGACAGACAATACTCACAACGAATTCATTATGTCAAAATCTGCAAAGTAGCTCATAACGCATGAGTGGATAGAAATACCTGGGTAGAATCAATACGTCCACTTATCATTTTCTGCAATTGCTAAGCCTCAATTTTGTTATCGCTGTCAACCAGCTAGGATCAAAGTGAAGAGTTACGGGCATGTGACACAGGATTGAACTTCCAAATGATTATTGATGTGACACTTTTAATCAGTCACCGACAGCATAGCACCGGTTCTATAAGACGCAAAACTAATTTCAGAGGAAACTTTTTTGACGCACTCTCACCTTAACTAATGGGAGTTTTTATCCTCAAGCAAAACTCATTTGAACGACACCAGTTCCAATTAAAACTTTTGCACATTTTCCTCCTTATAATAACATGTGAAGGTATCTCACCGCTGGCAGCTATGCAAATCCTGCAGTCGAAACGACACTTTAATTACTTCCAGATGCTGCTTTTCCAGAAAAATTGCAGTAATTTGTAGATAATCAATAGTAGTAAACTAATATGTGTAGAATTTGGCAGATTCCCCACTCGAGAATAGCTCGAGAATAGTAGTATTTAAAAGGCAAAGGAAAAAAATCAAAACTCTGCGAGTATTTTTAGATCAAAGATTTCTCTCTATGAATCCTGCTGGGGAACTATCATCAAAGCTTACGAAAAAAAGAATTCGACGTCGTAGAAATCTAGAAAAGAGCTAGAAGGCGACAGACGCAAAAAAACTTTTAGCACCGGCAGGTGGATTTACTCAAATTCGGAAAATGGGACTCTGTAAAAGAACACTGGAGAAAGGTTCAAATTAAGTGACTGGAACAGTTCAAACTCAGCATCCAAACTTTGTCTCGTAAAACCCTGCGGTGGTTCTAACTTTTCCAACGTTGAGCTCATTTATCGCGTCTCTTAGGCCACGTCGGGATTCAAGTCACACGCAGTCATCAAAGCTCGAAATCCGTGGAACACTGGAGTGTAAACCGCAGGGAGTATGTAAAGCCTAATGGCTATTTCTAATTTCCTCTAATGCAAAATCCGGCTTCTTTGACAAACCGGGGAACATTCTTTTGTTACTTTGCCGCTGCGTCTTACCCCTTTCCGAAATCGGTGACGTAAAATTCGGTTGGTCTCTTTGATGTTTTCCTTGGTTTAGCGTAAGAGGGATGAAAGGCGAACCTCTTGAGAAGGTTTCTGGCGTGTCTTCACCAAACGAAAGTTGGTGACTGACTGAGGGACGCAAGGAGAAAGCAGAGTGAAGGGAGTGAAAGTTCTCCCCCAAAAAATCCATCGATAGTTCAAAGTTGGAAGATTCCGTAGAGGTGTGGTGAAACACAGCTCACCTGGTGAACTCTAATGGATCGATCATAATTACGATTCTCTTCTTTTATTACTTTTTCACTGTGAGGATTCCCTCGACTCCAAGTTCAGGTTACAGTGATTAATGAACTCACGAATAAAACTCTCAGGATTTCCTCGTTTCCGATTTTAATCAATCCACTTCACCCCCGAATTGAGTAGAGAATTCAATCGGAATACGCAATGGACCGAGTCATGAGTTCATTAAAAATACCACACACGAGGGGATTTGCAATTTAAAAAAAAGCTCAAAGCCCACGCACCATAATGAAGAACTTAAGGGTCGCGTAGGCGAAAAAAGTTTGAGGAAGTTGGGATTAATTAATCCCCTCTTAGGCTAAGTGCTCCAAAGTGATTCTGGAACGTGTGCTTCTTTTGTAGTTTTCCAGACGAGTCACTGAGGATTTGTTCACCTTAAAAAATTATTGTGTGGTCGCTGTCCATTTACTTTTATTCGATTGGGATCCCTTGTCCATTTATTGAGTTTCGTAGTTTCACGGTGCCCCAAATAGACAAAGGACACACTTTTAGTGCCATCAGGGACTTTCCCACTTTGGCCAGTTCGCCACGGTATCAAAACCGTTCCATTTTAGTTGGCCTCGAGTGGGGAAAACGAAATTTTATCTGCGTCTTGAATCAAAAGGAAGAGCCTCGTGACACAAAGAAATTCTCATTCCCTTTCGTCTACTTTCTTGGAAAGAAAGATCAATCACTGAATTAAACTTCAATGACTCAACCTCCACAAACCACTTAAAGTCCATGTTCCACTTACGAAACTTCACACGGGAGAAAGCACATGCGGCACATTGTTGCAACGTGATTAAGCTCTGAAAGTCTTACATGATTATTATAGGTTAGTCTTCCATTTTTAGCCTTTTGATTAAAGTTATTTATGTGGGAAACTCAGATTACATTACAAATTACATTAGTAAAAAGATGTTTCGTAAAGTATAAGATTGGAAATCTAAGAAATGAGAATTCATCGGATGGAAATGACCGACGATTTCCTAGCTGTGATGGACGCCATTTTACTTGCAAGCTCGTGTGCATGATCCATTTCCTTTTGTTCCTCGTTCCTACTTCCCAACTCAAAGAACTGGCGCCGACTCTGTAGAGCTATGAAGAAAAAAATGACCCCAAGGAAACAAGAGAGGGAACCGTAAACTAAAAATTCTTGTCGAATGTCTAATGAGAATCCAAATTGACTTGTCACTGCCAAAGTAAGGATTGTTTGCAAAAGTAGTGCAAAGACTGTGTTCAGTCCGAAAATGAAGGCTTCACTAGACTCATTTACGGCTTCGGCTACTTCGGCCCTAAGGATTATTAGGACATTAAATTATGTAATCGGGCGTATGGACTGGCGTAAGCTGTAAACTTACGTAACGACAACGATCATAACTTGGAAAAGCGTCTGGTAGAAAATGTAGCCACCGTAATTCAAGTACAAGTTTCCCACCTGTGATATGAGAATAAGAGCACAGCCTTGTAGCAATGAAATCGCTGTCAAGTACATTTCTCCCATTTTCATCCACGGAATCTTCACGTAGGCCACACACATTCCTAAAATGGCACCTGCGCAGAAAATGAAGATTTAATATTCATTCCATTTTCGTAGTCTTATTACTTACTAAGGAGCGCCTGCGCAGCATCGACAGCACCATTGTAAATGGTCTGGCCCGTTTCTTCCTCAATATGTCTCCAGAGTGACTCCACATACAAACCGACTTGAAGATAAACTGCCTAATGAAAAGGAATAATATTAATCCCGTGTTCCTTTTAACCTGACTTTTTTCCTGATAATTTAATCTCTAAATCATTAATTTAAGCTCCAGGAGCCCCATGCTAGCCCTTTGATCAAATACGGCTTAAGCTAAACTTTTTTTAAAACAAGTTTAAGCCAAAAAATTCAGCTGATTCTGAGCCCTTTTCCGGATT
>VNWY01000754.1:0-30071 GCA_009869845.1 Pseudachorutes palmiensis | reverse complement strand
AACAAATGGAAATTGTTTACTATAAGAAGAAGACTTGCCGAAGACACTTTTACCAGAAATTGACTGATGCTGTTGTAAAACTGCGACAAGCTTGGTCGTGGAGATATCCCAGATCCAGACAGTGTTTCGGAAAAGCGGTGTGTACACAGCAATCAAGCGTCCATCCCAACTGAACCTAAGCTTGGTTTCAGTTAGAATTCCTCGGCAAAGGTCCAGACAATGATCCATTGGGGTCACTTTGGTCATAACTTCATCTAAAGAAAATGATTTTATTTAAAAATTAATCCATGGGTTCTGCTTTGCTTACATTTATGGTCTTCAGATGAACACTTGATTTGTACTTTCTCCGAATAAATTATGCAGTCTCTGAAATCGGAAGCCAAAGATGAATCCAGTGTTTCAAAGACCGGGACCCCGTACGAGAAGGTGTTCATCACCCGAAGCTAATCGAAAGGAAAAAGAAATGACAATTTTGCAAGTTATTCCAGTTGTTCACTTGCCTGATTTTTATGGTTTATGAAAGCGACGAATTGTCCAGTGGGTGAGACATCGATACTGGAAATGCCAAGTGAAATTCCGTCAGGGTTATAGTGCTTCAGAAGTTGCCCTTTGTTGCTGTAAAAGTACAAATTGGAAAACAACGGAGAGTCCCATAAGAGAATTTTTCCATCCGGACACCATCTCAATCCAGCCATGTCTTTCACATTGCAGGTAAAACTCTGGAAAATCAAGACGTCATTAAAACTATCTGATAAAAACAGAGTCACTCCTCGGATGTTATATACCCGGATGTTATTTTTCCAATCAGTCGAATCATACACGTGGATGAACTGCCGTAAAGTCGAAGCAGTAGCATTAAATTTAGCTACTGCGAGATACTTTCCATCCGGTGAAAATGATTTGTACAGGGGAACAGGAAGGATGTCCTTGATGGGATAAGCGTCCAAATTCTCCAATGCCCAGACAGTAAGCTGCAACTGAGGAAGAAACAAAATTAACACCAATTGACTGACTGTCGACCTTGGACCAAAAAGTTATTTACATAATGTGATGCAGTTGTTAGCAAATCCCTTGTTGCAGGGCTCCAGGAAAGTTGCTCCAGTCCAGTACCTCCAGTTGCGTCATTCCCAATGTCAATTTTGCATTTCCAGTTGTGGTCATTGAGAGAGAATACTTGGACAATAGCTTCTTCATACGACGCAACGGCGACATAAGCAGAGTCTATTGACCATTCGATGCAGCTGACTCTTCCAAATAACAGGCCAAATGTGGTGACAGTCTTGAGCCTATCGTGAACTTTGCGAATCCAGAGTTTCTCGTGGTTATATAGACAGTGAGCGACAAAGTCGCCGTCGGGAGAAACGGCGACATTCGACGCTGGGATTGGCTCTCGAAAAAAAATTAGACGTTCCATTCCGATTAACTTTGACTTAAGAATTCAGGATCAAAGGCTACTGTGAAATGTTATAGAATTTCTCCCTCTCTCCGAACGTTGCCTCGGGCGGGCGCGCAATTCCCTGCTGGCCTAAAAAAGAAATGAGATTCCAGTTAGAAACTAACTTTACATTTACCTTGAAAAAATATTAAAGCTAGACACCTCACCTTATAATATCATTGATTATTATACTCTATGTTTATTTATTTGGTAGAATGTATTTGTTTGTAATACATGTTTTTGATTTCTTTTAGCTTGACATGTGCTTGTCAGCATGATACAATTTGAAGATAGCACTGAGGACAGGTGACGCTTCCGAGTCCGTGAGCCACAGATTTGCTGACGATGCGCTCTCAATAATCCCCAAGAAGGCTTGCAATATTTTTGGATTATTGAGTCCAAGACGAATGACAGGGTTATTCACAAGGGAGAGGAGGAGTCGACTCGATTGGTCAAGCCCGGTGATGTTATCTTCAGGAATAATACGCTCACTCGAGTTCAACCACTGCACAGCTTGCATGCGGCTATTTTTCGTAGCTCTCAAGGCATCAACGATATCGGCATCCTCATAACCCATTCCTCGAAGACTTTCAACGGCAGCTTGATTTGGTCGAAACTCTCGTTTCTTTAGTTCAACCAGTCCAGTAACGATCCCCATAGGGGTGGCTTCAATTTCAGTTGCTAGCGGTGGGTACTTGAATGCAGTTCCTGGAATTGCTCGAGTAGTACAGCGGGCCAATCGATTCTGAATTTTGGCATGCATCTTTTATAACCCAAGACAAGTGTCAATTTAAATAAGTCTTTAGCAAATAAACCCCCAGCCACGGGGTCTAAGAATACTCACCTCACGGCAAATTGAATTTGTATCTTGGTTCCCGTGTAACAACGTCGACATCACGGAAATCAGTGAAATGATGATCTTGCGCAGCTCTAATTGAAACTATAAAAACCCATTTAGTGAAGCAATAAATCATCTAATTCTATAGGCCCTTACATCCCCTTCAGACCAACTCTGAAAGTTAGTCGCAGTTTGACTCGTCGTTCCTGCCGTCTTTGGTTCCTCCATTTTTGGGAGTTGGGTTGTAGCAGCAACGATATCTTCAAAAGTAGGGCTCTTTGAGTCAATCTCAGCCGTTAGTCCTTCTTCCACGAGTGACCTTCGACGAACAAGCAGGAGCATGTCATGGTCTTTCAATTTCTCCTCGTGTATGGCGTGTGTGTCAACCAACGTCCGGAACTCGCTTGGGTGCACGACTACACAAAAGAAATCAAGTACCACATACCAATTGATTGTTTTTATAATGGAAGTTGTAACTTACTACGAAATGCATCCCAGTTGACATCCATAGTTGACGAATTGTATAGTTTTTCGAATGCCTTTTGCTTTAGCTCGGCAATGGTGACATTCGGGTCCATCTGGACTGACCAGGTTTGGCCTTCGGCACTGATGACCTGGAGTTGTGTCCCCATCAGGAGAGTAGAATCAGACACAAACATCGTTCCTGCTTTTCAGTAAACTGTCAAGGTCAAGAGAGGTTAATTTGTTTGAAAGCCAATTATGAATTAACTTTCGGTTTCCATAAACAATAACACGCGGATTTCACAGCTGACTTGAAAACCACAGCAATACATTCGAACTGGGCACATCTGGGACAATATTAGCAAAGAAAGTTATCCTATTGTTTTATTAACGCTACATTAGTGCTACAAATCATTTTATCAAGCGCAATGATTGCTAATTAATCGTAACATTTTGCGTAAATTAATCAAAGCCATCCTGCCATGATTGTCCATCTGAATAGGGCATGAAGGCAGGCAGGTAGTTGGACAGTTGGCAGACCCTCTCGACTTCACCTTCGTTTAGAAATAGAAAAGTTTAAACAAATTAATTGACAAGAGTGTCGTTATGAATTAAATATTTTTAGGTAGAGCAGTGCAAGGTCAACGCAATGGGGTCATTACTACGTGGTTTGATATGCTGGGGAAGGTATTTTAGTATATTTTAATAGATTTCTCAACAAATCTTAAATTACCTTGTGTCTGTTATGGTTATTTTAGAAAAATCAATGTCGCTGTCCCTTTTCCACCTGTCATGATGGGACGATTGCCTCTCTTTGGATATGATAATATCGCTGGACTTCGAGCTATATCTACTACTGGAGTCATGCTGTGAGACAAGGCTGAACGTATGGATCGGGTTTTTACTAAAACACTTGTGAATTTTGTTATAGGGCAGAACCAATGAAGAAGAAGAAGAAAATGGACCCGGCGGTTATACGTGCAAGGGAAGAGCGCAGACGGAAGAAGCTGGAGAAACAAATTCGTCGATTGGAGAAGCATCAGCGTCAGCTAAAGCCACTGAATGAGCTAGAAGTTCCCATTTGTATTGTTGACGAGCCACGGTATTTCCCTGTTTGGTAGCTGTATTCACAGTAGTTGTGTAATTTGTGGCTGTTTATTTCAGACTACGTTCAAGACATCTTCCTCAATTACCTACCGAAGTAATTGATTCACGCTGGAAGCTTGTGAAGGAATGGGGTGATTACAAAAAGCAGCAAGTTGCGGTAGAAGTTGAATACTTTCAGAACGTAAAGCAAAGCCAAGACAAGGCACTGGCAGAACTTCGGAACGAATCTGAGGCCTTGTATGAAGCTGCGATTAAGATTGACCGTGATTTTACTCCGTACGTGGCGACCGGGCCGACTGAAACTCCGGCCATAGAACACTACCCTTGTCCAGACGGGGACTATGTAGACGTGTCCAGGAAGTGGGACTAAAGTCAGGTTGCTCATTTACAACTGTCATTCGTTCAGTTAATTAAATTTTTACAAGTGGAAATATACATGCTACACTAGAAGTTCTGGAGAAGCGCTGTGCTGCTATGCTTTACAACCGGTTAAAAAAATTGAGGCGCGAATGTCGCTTTGAAACCTGCTGGCAGTATTTTCATCAGAAAATAAGTTTTGTTTTGGAAACATACCCTCGAAGAAAGCGCTGCGCTGCTGCTCGCTGCAACAGCTAAAGCCCTTCTTCTAGCTAGTTTCGCTAAAATTGAGCAGCTGCTCATTAATTAGGTAAATGCGTATTTTTATTATATCTTAAAGCAATGCAATTAATTGACTACTATACGTTTCACTTTATAACCAGATTGGGTGCTAAAACTCGCGTCCTGAAGCAGCCAAGAGATGAACTGGCCTTCTGCAAAAGTTCGTGAGACATTTGTCCAGTATTTCCTTCGACATCCGCGTCTGCCTCATGCATTTGTCCCGTCGTCATCAATTGTTCCGAGGAATGACCCTTCTCTTGCTTTTGTCAATGCCGGGATGAACCAGGTTATAGGCAACATTCAATCCAAAGTCAAAGTGTGATTCGTGTTAAAAAATTAATTTTTATTTCAAGTTTAAAGACGTCATTTTGGGACATGGAAGGCCAAGTCACCCGAGAGTAGTCAATAGTCAAAAATGTCTACGAATCAACGATCTCAATCTCGTTGGGACGGATTCTTACCATCATACGTTTTTTGAAATGCTGGGGAATTGGTCCTTCTCTAATTACTTCAAGGTAACGGGATATTTGGGGATTAATCGGTTTATAAAATGTAATTTTATTTTAGAAAGAGGCATGTGAAATGGCTTGGCATTTGCTAACTAATGTCTACGGCCTGGATCCCCAACGATTGTACATCACTTATTTTTCCGGGAGCGAGTCAGTGCCTGCAGATCGTGAGACCAAAGAAATCTGGGAAGATATTGGGTATTAGTTTAAGTTTGCAAATTAATACGAAAATTGAGCAACTTTGACGTAATGTTTATTTTGGTGTTCAGGGTATCTTCCTCCCGAATTTTACCGTTTGGCAAAGACAATTTCTGGTCAATGGTTAGTAAACACAATTTATTCCTGAATTTGTCTTTAAATTAATTATACGCTAGGCTCATGTTGGTCCATGTGGTGCATCTACCGAAATTCATTATGACCACAGGGGAACATACAACGACGCTAGCAAAGTTAACCAAGACTTTGGCTCCGTCGTGGAAATATGGAATCTAGTTTTTATGCAGTACAACAGGTAGGTTCTAATGCATTTGGCAAGCTAGTTTTTGGTGAAAATTGGTTATTTTATACAGAACAGAAAAGGACACGCTTGAGAGACTGCCATTGTCGCATGTAGTGGATACAGGAGCAGGATTGGAGCGTTTGACGGCTGTGCTGAATGGAAAAGTATCGAATTACGATACAGATTTATTTTCTCCGATTTTTCACGCAATCCAGGAAGCGTCTGGAGTTCCAGGCTACACTGGAAGCTTTCAATCACAGTCGGATTTAACTTACCGAATTGTAGCCGATCACATGAGGGCAATCACTGTAGGACTTTCCGATGGAATTTTACCACAGACCAAGTAATTCAATAGATGGTAAACTAAATTGATGAATTTTATAGTTTTTAAATAATTTTTAGTCATAAAGTCCGAAGACTTATTCACCGTTCCCTGTCGTTGATCGAGACTCATTTCCTACCGAAAGTGGACTCTGAAGCTGAAATTGTTGACTTCTTGACTGATATTGTCGATGCCGTAGCTGGAACTATCTCCAATGTGTATCCAGAAGTTGAAAAAATGAAGGATGAAACTATAGAAATTCTAGAGTCCGAAGTCCATCGCTTTATCTCGTCCAGACGAAATAAAACAGCATTCCATGAGTCACTTCCTCAGCTCCTCACCGTAGACTTTCCAGCTTTGGCCAAGCTTAAGACATCTGAAATTGAGATGGTCAAAAACAATGGCATTATTGACGCTCAGACAGCCTTCAAATGGTGACTATTACCATATTTATTTGATTTGGCTCAATTTTAATACAATTTATTCAATTTAGGTTCGACACTCATGGTGTCACAGTAGAAGCTATGCAGGAACTTTGTACAGCGCTAAATATACGATTTGATCGAGAAGGCCTACAAGTCGAAATGGAGCGAGTGAAGAGAGTATTCCGGGATGAAGTGGCTAAGAAAATAATGTCAAGTGAAGACAGTCTCTTTATCAGGAAAATCGAGTCACTGCTTTCATTGTACAATCCCAAATCCGGAGGTGGCGTCTTTGAAACAAAGTTTGACCTCAAAGGAGATTCTCCAGTGCAAGTAGAATGGGTGTTTGACCAAGCTGGAGATCCAGTAGAGGAATTATCACCAGATGAATCTTCCTATTGGATCGTACTAAACAGAACGCCTTTCTTCCCAGGCACTCAATCTATCGTGGCTGATGTTGGAAGCATAGAACTTGAAAACAACTGTGTTGTTAACATAACAGACGTCAAACAATTGCCTTCTGGATGGATCCTCCATTTAATTACGGTACGACCACGTTTGCATTCAAATTCTTTGAACTTCCACGTCAATTTTAAAGTAACTCCATGTTTACAGGATGTACCGGAAATCGGAGTCTGCCGTAAAGCTGAAGTTTTAGGATTCACCCTTGACCAGGAGCGACGCGTTGGAAGAGGGCTAAGCTACAACGTCATGTACTTTCTCAAAGACTGGCTAAAAAACAACTTTGGAGTTGTTAGGTTCAGTGAAGAGTTTGTGTGCTGGGATCACATTAGACTGGAAGTCACAATTCTGAGCGGAGAACTCAATCATACTTATGTCAGAAAGTGCGAAGAACATATTCGTAAGCATCGCCTCCCTGTCGTTCTGACCAAGAAGGCTTGGAAACAAAATGGCGTCTACGAGCTGCTGTTTGCGACAGGAGAAAGAGCCAATGAATCCATAGCATTTGGTAAAGAAGTGTCAGATATCATCACTGATCTCAAACAACTGCTAACCGCATCCGAACAAAATTACGCCACGATGAGGAGCAGCATTCGAGAACACGTGGATCAACTCTACGACTGTGTTCATCACGAAAAAGTTTCGCTACCTTACGAACTATTTCTCAAAGCTGAGAAAATCATCAACGAAGCAGAGAGAGTCATGGATAAAAACGAAGTTCTTTTTGAAACAGCCAGAATTGCAACTGCACTTAGAGAAATTTCAGAATCCGGTTCTCAATTCCTTGTAGAAAAATTTTCAAGCGACGTGGAATTTTCGTCGTTGATGAAAATAACAAGGGTAACTGGAAAGAAGCCAACTTTAGTTGTGATCCATTCTCCTGATGGATTTGTCCAAGCCAGATGCACAGTACCAGAGGTACTTTTTCTATATTTTTGTTTTGCAAATTGACATTTCCGGATTTCGTTTTCTTTAGGAAATGACCACAGAGGAATTTAGGGCGGATAATTGGATGAAGTGCGTGGTGAACGAACTGGGGCGTGGAGCGTATCAAGCACCCAAAGGACACGACCCAAAACTCGTCGTCAATCTAAAGAGGATACGAGTGCCTAATTTAAAAGAAAAGATTGTGCAAGGAATCGAAGCTGCACGAGGCTACGCTGCCACGGTCAAGTTCGTTGAAACAGCCGAGTCCTTTAATGTCACGAATCAAACGAGCGAGTAGTTTCCAGTGTCATGAGCATTGAGGAGATGTTGTCTCCATTGGGTGACTCCATGCACTCATCATTAATTCATAAATTCAGAGTACCTACAACTAAAATGATGAGTCCAAGCCAAGCGGAAATAAACTTGGGAATATTGACATGCATGTCATTCTTAAACATCCTTCTTTCTTATTCCTTCTGTCGTCAATTTATTAAACAGAACAATGAATAGAAAACGACATCATTTTCCTGGGGCCAAATAATAAAACAGACGACTTAAGAACCTTTTGTCATTTAGTTAATTTCAGTCTTCATCTTAAATCTCGTTCAATCTTTTCAAACTCAAAATGCAGAGGATTGTACTTCTGTTTATCTTTGCATTGCTCCAATGTGTGCAATCTTCTGAGCTTGATCGTCACAATCAAACCAAACTTGATGAAGGAAATCCATCCAACACCTCCAGGTCAGAAGGTCAAGAAAGCCCAGATCCAAAATTGTCAACGCTGAAGCCACCTTTCGATAACAGTGTTGGAAAACCATTTGGAAAATGGAATCTCAACACTCATCTTTCCTCTTTGTTGTCTTCAACTGGTGGAATTAAAACGTCGGAGCTACTTGACAAAATGAAATCAAAAATCATGGAAGGAATTAGTGAGCATCAATTTATTAAAAACCCTGGTTTTGTTTTTGAAAAGTAACTTATTATACTATGTAATTATTATCTAGAATCCAGCGCAGCAAACGTGGCGGCACCTCGAGATCATGGCGGCTGGCACGGTGGTGGTGGTGGCCACGGTATTGGCTTTGGAATTGAAGGAGCTCTACTCTCTCTCGCGTTCCTGACATTCGCTGTGTTTCTCGTGGATCTAATCCAGGTTAGTAGGAAATTGATTTCTACTATAAAATTCAGAAATCAATTAATGCTTAATGTCGTTTCAGCAAGTTATAGCTCGATTCCGGACCGGAGCTACAATCCCGTTGATTGGAAGACGCAAAAGGAGCCCAGCCGTTGCGCTAATGGATGACGCCGACTTCCAGCGGGAATTTTCGACCCTCACCTCAAGTATATTCACCGCCATTGAAAATCCTTTGTTTCATCAAGTGCAAAAATAACTTATATTTTCTGAACCTAAAATCAAGATAAATATTTTGTAAGCGAAACCTTCTAAACTGCTTGTAATTTAATAAAACTAGCTCGGAAAACAAAATGACATGAATCTATTCGTCGTAGATGTTTATTTCTAAAGCTGTGAATATGACAGATTGGAAGATATGGGTGGAAAGTTTAATCCATAACGGTGACGAGAAGGAAATAGTCATGAGCTGTCTTCGACAAGGTCAATAGTTTAAACTATAACCGTGTGAATTTCAAAAGGTCATCAAATGAGTGTGTCACCGGAATGATAAGGAATTGGAGCATGTAGTTCCGATATCATCTTTGCAAAACAAAGGAAAAGAAATGGTAGACAATGGAATGAAAAGTAGGAAAGCTCGCTCAAAAATAATCGACACAATGTCTCTATATCTCTTAATTGAGAAGATGGTCTCAAAGATGGAGAACGATAAAACGGGGTAATCACATTAATTTTTACAGATCCTCGGGCACAGACTAAACACTTTTATTTTACACTTTGAAAAATTGAATCAGCGAAGGAAAAGGATCTCAAAGTTGACGACAGTCGAAGTTGGAAAGTCAGGAATAGCAGTCGAGTTTTACAAGCGCGGTTCTAAATCAGCAATTATACAATGGCGGAATCAAAATTACTTTTGCCAATTGTCCTTACACTTATAGCTTTGATTCCAAAGTCAATTGCTGGAGTCAATCAAGAGTTCGTGCAAATTGAGAAGCCTCTCGCAAATGAAGACCATGGAAGTGAATACTTTGGAGTTAAGCCGGCCATTGCCAAACTTCGGTTTTCTAATTCTACTCACCTTGTTGAAACGCCAAGGAAAGATGATGGAAACAATATTCTCACTTGGGTCCCTAAAATCTTTAAATCTATGAAAAATGCTTTCAACTATTTGGGTAAAATTTTTACCTAAGTAAAAAGCTAACTCTAAAACAAAAATTAATTTTGTTAAATCCTAAAGGCAAATCCAAGCAATTTGGAATGGGAGGACCATTTGGAGATGACAACGGAATCCAAAGTCTCGTTTGCCTAATAGCTCTATTGGCTATTATTTCATTTCTCCTATTTCTATTCCAGGTAAACCTAAATACATTAATTAGAATGTAAGGCACTTAAAATTGTGATTATAATTACAGCCTATGATGTACCCTCATCGGAAGAGAATGTCATCGGGTCGTAGATTTCGTACAAGCCGATCACCATACGCCTACAACCCACCGCCATCGGGTTGGGGAAATTCGGAGGGTGTCAGCCATTTTTCTCAAACTGACCCACGGCCGATTATTCTCCCAGTGGCAGCGGTTCCGATGTCAATGTCGATGCCTACATCTGAGTCAACCGTGGCCGATGACGACAATGAAAAAGAGGCATCTACATCATCCAAGCAGTCAACCAAAAAGCGACGTCGTCAGAGAAATAAGAACAAGTACGGCTCTGGAACGTCTTATGGAGATGCTCTGGAGTCGGAAACTACCAACTCAAATCCTATGGTGTACGATGACAAGTTGACAAAAGAAGAAATTCTTTACATCCTTAAAACATTGGATGATTGAGAATGATCCCTTAAGTGATTCCAAAACTAATTTAATTGCTGCACAACATATAGCTTCCCTTAATTGGGCCACATGCTTAGAAGTTACGGATGGCTAACAAGACGTGGGAAAGATGAGTGACACGGTTGGTAGCGTCACTACAATGAAAGCACATCGAAATAAGGAAACAAGTTTTGCTGATGTCATTCCCAATAATGAAAATTTAAAGCCCCCTAAAGTAATGCTCAGAATAGTTATAATGGCAATTACACTTTAATTTATTATACGGAACTGAAATAAAATCATTCTCTCTCATGGCAAAATAGCAACAGCGTAGATCGTTGAGAGCAAGTGATTTCGTTGTTATCTGTCTTTCTGTCCATCAAAAAGCTCAGAATACGGAAGCTGGTGCTTTAATTTATGGTAGCGTCTGAAATTCAGTGAATTTCAGAGGACGTCAGAAAGAAAGTGGAAATGTTAGCAAACAATAAAAGTTCCGATTACACTAGTCGGAAATTGTCTAGCAATAACAAGTTCTACCTCGTCCACCAAGAATGGACGCTTCCTGCAGTGACTGCGGTTGCAGCACTGCTGGTGTTATTTCACTTTCTTCCTCTCACCGGGAAGTTGCGCAGAAGAGAAAGCAAGAAATCTACACCACTTCCGGGATTCGGTATTTTAGGAGATCGATTGAATGAATTCATTGAAATTTTTCTTGATGCCCTTGCAGTTTACGTTCACAAGTAAGTATAACAAATATCATTCAACATACGATAAGCGACGCAAGCACAAAAGTACGAAATACTTGTTTTTCAGTGATGGCAAATGGGAATGCCCAAGAAGATTATTGTGCGAAGCTAACCAACGGGCTTTGACTTATGGTCCAGTTCATAGCTTCTTGATGTACATCACGTCACTTTCTGTGTCATTATTTCTACGAGATCAAAAGGTTTCGTCAAGTATGGAAGCGATGAAACGAGGAAGACATGGAGACGACTGTGTCAACTCGTATCCGTGTCCAATCTCCCTATGAGATTTTCTACGTCGTTGAACAAGTTTATTGATTTGATTTTATTAAGATGCATTAAACTTAAAACATAAGAGAAAGCGAGGTGTTGTTTGTTTGCAAAACTTTTCTCCTTAAATTATTGACAAAACTTGACATTTTGTTGTGTCAATCGCTTGGGAGAAAGTAGGAAGTCTCCCCTATATTATTTAAGATCAAATTTTAAATTCTCCATTTTGAGTTTCTGCCTTCAATCTGCATGCAAATTAATCACAATGACAGTTGCATATTGCACTGATCAAGAGAAATCCGTGCTTACAACTAACTTCGAAAAGCGAGGTTGGAATCAAGTTGGTCCAGATGACGACTGGAACATTTATTGGTAAGCACTTGGAAAATATTTATAAAATAGATGTGTGTAGTTTCCATCAATGGTTGTTTGCCTTGCTTTTCAGGGCAAATATCCCAACGTGCCGTCTTATATTTGGAGTTGACAGTGGCTATCGAATGCAAGATAATCAGTTTCGTGTTATTTCCACTTAAATGGATTTATAGAGTAGTTTAAATAACTTTTTTTTGTAAACATTTTCAGAATTATAAACCACTTTCCAAATCACTATGAACTCACCCGGAAGGATCTTTTGGTGAAAAATATCAAGCGCTACCGTAAGGAAAAAGAGAAAGATGGAAATCCATTGGGAGAAAGGAACGAGCATGGGAAATATATTCATTTGGACTTCATCCCGGTGACATTCGTTCTTCCGGCAGATTACAACATTTTTGTTGAAGAGTATCGGTAATTTTCATCAATATGCAATAGTGAAACGCAGACTTGGGTGGACCACATACGATATAAGATTTTGATGTTCTAGGAAGAACCCAATGAGCACCTGGATAATGAAGCCCTGCGGTAAATCTCAAGGGACGGGGATATTCCTTATAAACAAACTGTCAAAATTGAAGAAGTGGTCAAGGGACAGTCGAGGA
Organism: Pseudachorutes palmiensis; assembly: GCA_009869845.1. Taxonomy (NCBI): domain Eukaryota; kingdom Metazoa; phylum Arthropoda; class Collembola; order Poduromorpha; family Neanuridae; genus Pseudachorutes; species Pseudachorutes palmiensis. The sequence goes on along the minus strand of VNWY01000754.1, from coordinate 17,516 downwards.
CCAAATTTCAATCCATCTACGGTCAAGGACGCCTATGTGATTTCCAAATACATTGAGAAGCCATTGCTCATCGGTGGAAAGAAATTCGACCTTAGACTCTACGTCCTTGTCACTTCATTCCGGCCCCTCAAAGCGTATTTATACAAACTTGGATTTTGCCGTTTTTGCACTGCAAAGTACGATTCCAGTATTCAGGAACTTGCAAACCTTTATGTTCACCTGACTAATGTTTCTGTTCAGAAGCACGGGGTAAAATCGTCATTTACAGCAAAAACTCGGACATATATACGTTTCAAGTTTTTTTTTCTAGGACGAATATAATTGTATTCACGGAGGCAAATGGAGTTTGCGCAACTTGGAATTGTATTTAGAAAGTACAAAAGGAAAGGAGGTAACCACAAAATTATTTAGCGGCATCAAGTGGCTCGTCGTCCATTCATTGAAAGCCGTTGCACCACTGATGGTGAGCGATCGCCATTGCTTCGAATGCTACGGCTATGACATAATCATTGATGAGAACTACAAACCATGGCTCATTGAGGTAACATTTGCAATTTCCAGCAATTGATCCTTCAAATGCACCAATTAGAATTCTAATCAGGTAAATGCTTCGCCATCACTAACTTCGACCACTGTGAACGACAGAATTCTGAAATATAAACTCATCGACGACATCTTGTCCATTGTTCTGCCACCTTCTGGCTTTCCTGAGTAAAAGCAAATTAAAATATTTACGTAATTACAATCAATAATATTCCTTTTAATTGCAGCGCTAAATGGAACAAATCCCCAACCAAAGACGCATTGGGACGCTTTGAGATTTTACTAGATGAAGAAATCTCCACCGGCGAAAATGCCAACAGAAATAAGCAAGAGAAAACCCAAAATAATCTACCAAAATGGAAATGAGTAATTTCCTTTGAATTCAGCTGTAATTAAGTAGAAAATTCCATCAATGTCGTGGTTGTAGCTGGCACGGGTTTGATCAATATGGATGACACGCTTTTCTTCAGAAAGAATATCAACGCTCTTATAACACAGATTGCATTTTGCATGAACGTCTGGTTGGTTAGTAATAAATAACGTTTCCTTTGATGTTAGGAATTATATTGTAAATCCACACCCTTCAAACAATCTGGTAGTATGACATGCTTTACTTCCTATCACGCAATCTTACACTCATCTTTGGAAAAGCCTTGAAATAAATGAGCTTGACCTGCATTGTTTGGTTTCGTGCAAAGTCAGAGAGAGAGTTTCAAGCTTAATTGACGCGACTGCTGGAGAATTTGATTGGTTACACCTTTTCAAGGCGGTTCTATTTTCGGAGAAAATTAGTCTGTGTCCGTTTTCATTATCCATTAAAATGGGTACTGGTAGTACCGTTGGCAAAGGACAGGGAAATATTGATTACGACTGGCATTCAACACTTCCGTCAGGCTTTGGTGTCAATGGGGCAGCAGCAGGAGGTTAGAAGGAGAGACAATAGGGAAGTCTCTACAAACTTTTTCTTGTGGCATTTGCCATTCTTCAAGCAAATGAGAAAGTTCAAATAAGATTCATTTCCTCGAGTAAATTAACTTTTTTTTTCTGTGAAGTCAAAGACCTCAACTTTCTCCAACTTTCTTCTGAGGAAACTTAATGGGGATCATTTGCTATACACTGAAAGTTTGTTCATTGGATTCCAATGATTCATTCTGCTGACAAAGAACTCGGGAACCTCCTCGAGGATTCCACAAATGGTGAGTGAACTGTAATTTCACTTTCATGGAATTTTCCATTCCCAACTTCCGCTTACCGGTGAAAGTCTCTTTCACTTTTTGTGCAAACTGATCGTGTGTGTGTGTACGCAGTTTTATCCAATAGCCATGCAGCTCCGTTATGTCCGTCATGCAGCTGCAGACTAAATTTTTTCCCATTAAAACACGAGGTCTGGTGTAATTTCAGCTCTGTAACAGAGAAGCCGTTGTAGGTAGTGGACTAGTGGAAGTAGCGTAGGCATAGGCAGAACTAGGCGAGCTAATTCTTAAGAGCAACAAAAGTAGCCAAATCCAGATTGACTAAAGTCATTGTTCGGGATAATTTGAAGGTGGCGCAATGGCAGGGGATCTACGAAGTGCCATAAATTATGCTTTGCTATTTCCGTCTGATGGCCCGCAAACGCGTCCTGCATCAAGTCACAAGCTGCAAGAACCAAGGGAGCTTTATAGCGCTGCGTCGCTCCAGCATCCCCCGAGATGGCCAATTGAATGCCAGGTAATAGGCAATAATGTCATTTTTTTGCAACATGAACAATGTCTCAATTTTCCAGGTGCTGCCAGATAAAATTAAACATTTCAGTATTCCTCCGGAAGCTCCGGAACCATTTTATGTCACAACGAGCTCGGAGCCACAGCCACAGCCAGTTGGCGAGGAAATGGGCACCGTGATTTATGACTATCAGCCTAAACTCTCCGTTGATTATGTAAACATTAACCTTATCTTATGTAAAAATTATTGCTATTTGACAAATGCGTTTTGAACTTTAAGTACTGCCGATCTACTTCCGGGGGATCGGAAGACTTGACTGTTTTCGAAACTGATGATCTTACTCTAAAATTCGATTCACGATTCGAGAGTGGGAATCTCGCAAAAGTAATTAAGATCACAAACGTTTACTACGAATTATATCTTCGGCCGGATATGTACACAGATCGGCATGCCCAATGGTACTACTTCCGAATAAGGAACACGCTAGAAAACGTCGTATTTAGGTAAAGGTTTACTCATGCACGGTACAACACAAGTATTTAGTAGGATTCAATATTTAAAAACAATGTTTCAGATTCTCAATAGTTAATTTAAGTAAGCCTGACAGTCTCTACCGATATGGAATGAAACCACTCATGTATTCAGAAAAAGATGCACAGATCCGTAGCATCGGGTGGACTAGATGCGGCCATAATATTTCATATTACAAAAACGACTTTACGTAAGTCAAAAATGGAAAATGAGCATCGCTATTTGAACTTTATGTTTTACTTTCATTGCATGCATTAGAAAAAGTGACAGCTCTTTCACGCTATCCTTCAACTTAAAGTTTCGGCATAGTAATGACACCGTCTACATTGCGCAGTGCTATCCTTACACGTATTCTAACCTTCAGTCGTATCTCTTAGAAATTCAAGTAAGACACAACAAAGTGCATTTTTGCAACAATCCCATGCATTACCAAAAGCGTAACCATTTTATTTTCAGTCTAATCCAAACAAAGCAAGGCTGTGCCAACAGCGTCTTCTCTGCAAGTCGCTTGCAGGCAACAATGTTTACGTCCTGACAATCACTGCCCCCGATAGCCAAGACGAGGACCAAGTCAAGGTATTCGAATACAAACTTCGATTAAAATAATTTTTTTTTTAAAAATACGTTCCACCGTTTAGAAGCCTGCCATTGTGCTGACCGCACGCGTTCATCCAGGTGAAACCCCGTCCTCTTACATGATGACAGGAATTATTGACTTTCTCACAAGTGAAAGTCTGCACGCACAGGTGAATGAACTTTTCACCACCAAAACGTCTTTTTGTGGAATCCTCCTTCCCTTCATATTCGTAATAACTTTCAATATTATAGGAATTGAGGGACCGTTTCATCTTCAAGTTAATTCCGATGCTCAATCCCGATGGAGTGATTGTTGGGAATTCACGATGTTGCTTATTAGGTTTGAAGTCGAATTCTAAGAGCATTTGTAATTTAATTCCAGACTTAATTTATCTCAATTGTGGCATGACAGGGCAAGATTTAAATCGTCAGTATCGTACTGTTTTGAGGGAAGCATTCCCTCAGATTTATCAAAAGAAAGTGCTCCTTCGACGCTTAGTGGATGAAAATGGCATTTTCTTGTATTGTGATATCCATGGACACTCCAGGAAGAATAACGTTTTCATGTATGGCTGTGAAAATAGGAGAATACCAGAAAAGAAATTGACTGAACAAGTTTTTCCGCTTATGATGCACAAAAATGCTGCAGACAAAGTATGAAAAAGCCTCAAAGACTGTAATGCCGAAACATAATTAAATGTATCTTTGGCACAGTTTTCCTTTGCAGACTGCAAATTTCGAATTCAAAAAAGCAAGGAAGGGACAGGACGAATATTTGTTTGGACTCTTGGGGTTTGCAATAGGTAAATGGTAAATAATTAATTGTACTCAGTTGTAAACAGTTTGCAATTATAGCTACACGCTGGAAATATCTCTCGGTGGTTCAACACTAGTGTCCAGAGAGCGTACACATTTCAATTATGTCGACTATGAAAACCTTGGGCGTCATTTTTGCGAAACTTTGTTAGACTACTCTGATACGGCTTCGATGAAGGTAAAATTACAAAAAGTGAAATTATGTGAAAGATTGCGATCCACTTTTATAGGAAAAAATGAGACAGAAAATTGTTCAGAAACTTATTGATGGTGGATCCACAGCAGATGAACCTGTAAATATTCCAATTTCAGATTATTCCAGGTAATTGTTGGCAATAGCATACCAGATCATATCGTAAGTAAATGAGTTATCTTTTCAGCATTTCAAATAGCGATACCAATGACGAATCAGACACAACGGAAGATGATGAAGAATTGGAAATGGAGAAAGTCAAAACTGCCTTGCTCCGTCAAAGTTCATTAAGAAATTCCAAGAATGAGAAAACTTCAAAACCAAAATTCGAAAGAAAGTCGTTAAAGTCGAATGATTCGATTCAGAATCGAAAGCAAGGAAAAGTTGATCAAAAGCACAGAACTCCTTCTAAAGCATTCTTAAGCCAGAAATCAGTCGGAAGTTTGACGGCATCGCCAAGGTTAGGACTTTCACCGACTCGAAAACCTTGCCATAGGGAAAGCGCAATCACCACTATGATTTCAACGATCAAGTGTAAACCCGATTTTTGTTTTAACAAGTACGACTATACCGCTGAAATATGTCGCTATTTTGTAGACACAAATCTGGTGTTTGATGACCCGTTTCGACCTCCAGATGTAATCGTGTCGATGCATGATAGTCTGGATGAAGCTGTGGATACCGGAACGCAAACAGAAGATGAATGCGACTACACTGATACCACCATAAGAAATAAATTATATTTGTTGCCACCCAACGCTGAACGGTCACTGAATGCGAGCTTCAGGGGGATGAGTCTACATTCTTCTCCAACAAGGTCAAATTGTTTTTAGATTGTGTTTGAAATTAAACAATTTTGAACGTGACGTATTTTTTCTCTCGCAGATCCAAGCCAAGGAGTCGATCATCTTCCAGTTTGACAATTCCAAGCGAGACAGAATCGTTTTCAAAGAGCGGAAATTCTGACGACCACTGCAAGTTGGCAAAAGTAGCTACAACTGGCTCGAACTCTCGAAATCCAGAACGTCGGCTGGAAAGCTTATCCATTGCCAGTAACAGAAGCATCGTAAGGAAGGCGGTAAAAATGAAGCAAAGTAAAAGTCACGAAGAGATTCATGGAGGAATTGAGTTCATAAGCTCGTTCTCAAGTACCGTGTCCACAACCAGTAACGCTGGAAAAAGCTATTACTACCGTCGGCAAAACTCCCTTTTTGTTCCCCAACAATCTAAGAAGCAATTTACGAAGCGAAGAGTATCTTGGGCTGGTGGAGCAACGTCTCCTGTCAGTGAGAAATCCAAATCCAAATTAGTATTTCCAGAGAGACCGGAAATGGTACAAGCTCCGTTCGTTTTTCCATTTGAACGCAATAGAAAATCTGAAAATACTAAAGCGCCATTCCAGCGAAAAGCCTCAAAGCCAAAGGGGTTTAAGAATTTTTAAACACATTTAGAAGCAAGTTGTTGAAGATAACAAGGACAAAACAACACACCGGTAGGAAATGAAGTTACATTCGACAGAACTTTTATACTTGACCAATAAAAACGAATTAATCTAAAATTAGAAAAATGTTTGCTTGGAAACGGATTCGTGTAGTCATTTTCGTGTTGTTTACAAAAGTTTTTTTAATTCTTTTTTTTGTCATTTCAACTTCCACTCTCGAGGGAAGAAGACGAATATTTTCACCCAATTTTGTATCGCTGAATCTGAGCAGAAGGTCTGTCAATCAATCTAACAGGTAATCAGTATAAATTGATAAAAGTTCTTAAGATTATTAGCAATGGCTTAACTTCCAGATTGAATCCACGTGAAGTACTCGCAAACGAAAAAACAAATGGCCAAATCCGCTTCATTTTCAAAGGGCCTCGAAACCGAAATGGCGCAAAAAATGTCAGCATCAGCCGGAGGCCTCAAGATGTTGAAGAAAAACCAAGGTTAAGCTCTCTTTTATGGATCTGAATGTTTAGTGCTGGTTATCATTTCATTTGCTAATTATAAATTCAACCAATATCCAGACTCTTCACGCATTGAAGGTGTTATCAAAAAGATCAAGAAGAGGGCTGTTACCGCGGCTGTGTCGACCTACGATCCAGCCACGCTCGTTAACAAAATCGCAGAAGCCGCGATCCAGTCAAAGGGCGCCACAGTGGCAGATGCGATGTCATATCTGAATCCGAACATCAAGGTAATGGCCTCAAAACCTTCGAATAGTTGTCTTTTGTTAATCTAATTTATAATCCAGGTGCCAATGACTGCACCAGCATTTAGTTCTGATCAGAAAATGTACTTATGGAATCCTGAGTCAACCTGGAAGAATTACAAACTTCGCCCTCACCCAGCCCTGGAACAAACTCCGGCTTCAAAGAAGAAAACTTCGGTTCGGAAAATTAAGAAAACTCGGCCTGGCTCCGCCGTGGCAAAAAAGCGGACCACAAAGAAGGACAATTCAAAGCTGGCTGCCATTGAAGAATTATTGGAGGTTTGATAACTGAGTTTAGTTTCTTTTTGCCAGGAAACAATTTTTAATTCTGGTTTAGACAAAAGAACAAGAAGCTGATTCTGATAAAAAGGAAAAATCACAGGAACGGAATAAGTCGTTGGAACGAAAAGTGTCGCCAGTGCGAAATGTGTCTCCAGCACGAAATGAGTCACTGGAACGAAAAGATCCGGAAGCCAAGGGATCCAGTGCCGAAGTCATGTTCAGTTCCCCTGGATTTGCAGCCACTACTGATTCCAACCAGGACGTTGGCCTGCTGCCACACATTCCTCGCAAAAAGTCAAAGAAGATTTTGAAAACAAAGAAACCACGGAAGACTGTTGCACCAGTTTCTGCCGCAGAAGTCCTTGATGTCAAATCGGATATCAATTTTGTTCCACGCATTACAGCAACTTTGCCATCGGTGACTGGAGCTGGCTCGCGGACAATCAATCCGAAATCACCATCGATCGACGACATCGAGAATGCCAACAAGCAAGGCGACGTTCTGTCATCAACTGATGTTAAGAAATTGCGGAAGACTAGGAAAGTCAAATCCAATTTGTCAGCATCCCTCGAACAATTTTACGAGTAAGTAATTCATTACTATTGTTAGAAATTATAAATAAGAAATGTTGTGGTCAACAGAATCCAAAGCCAACACCAGGCCAGCCTCCACCGCCATGTTTATGATCTACAACAAAAGCTGGAAGAAGAGGTAAAGGACCTCATTGCTGAAATTGAACTGAACAAAGGTGGTCAAGAGCGCTATGTACCCAAGGTTCCTGAGCCTAATTGTTGTAATAACAAAAACACTATGAATTTCACGCATGGGCTCCCTTCCTAACCTCCATATTCTTTCCAGGTTGCAGTCCAGAAATGTTGGCAAAATTCAAGTCGCTCCTTGACAAGCAGAAGCAAATCATTGAGCTTCAAATCGATCTCCGTGAAAGGTAAGCCAAGCCAAGACGTTCAGCTTTTGGTGACATTTTTTAAATAACGGTTTTCCAAGCAGCGGCGTTGTTCCGGGTAAAGGTGGGGCTGAGAAGGAAATGTTTGGAGGTAATGCTCACAGTTATGACTGATCAGTCATGCCCATCGGTCGGAGTTATTTACACAATCGTTTACTGATTTAGGTCCAAATGCTCAGTACGAAATGTTTGCACCATACGCGTGTGAACTAAATGGAAAAATGGTGTTCTACTGCGCTAGCTGCCAGGTTTCCAGTGAATCTGAACTGGTAATTTAATTGGGTCAATGATGGAAACGGAAAGTGAAAATAATATCCTTTGACATTGTTAGCTTTTTCGTCTGCATTTGGAGTCTCCGCAACATAGCTTCAAAATGTACTCAGAAATCCAGCAGGACATGTCTGAACATAAGACAAAATCCTCATCGTCAGAGATCAAGCGCACAACCAAAAAGACGTCGAAAACGGACAAACACCTAGTTGAGGTCACAAGCACTTCTGGCAAAAAATCAGAAATGCTGAAAACTCTTGTTTGAATCCAATCAAAACCACAAAACTAAACAATGAAACCTTTGTCGATTAAATTCCAAATTATCTGCTGAAATTGGTCGGAGCAGACTAACCTTATTTAATTTATTTAATAAAGATCAGTCATATTAAAAGTTACGAACGAATGCAGATTTGATTTAGACAACGGCGTGTCGAGCGCCTGCACGCTTAAGAAAAGAGTAGGAAACTTTGCAAGAATAAATTTACAGCAAAAATATTCGCCGAAAATGCAAAACTTCATAAAAGGATCACGTTAAATGAATGACTGATTGGGAGACCATTTTATCCAGAGAATTTTAGCCATTTATGTCATCTTCTTCTTTGTCGCGGTGTATCTTTCCATGTACTGAAAAAATTAAAAACAAGTGTTTTAGGAAATGTCACGTCGTTAACTCTTACCCGGGACTAACCTTGTCAAACCCGTCCAACTCGGAGAACTGCTTCATGTTAAACTTGTTCCCTTCAATAACGATAAGCGAGATGATTGAGTCCAACAAGATTTTCGTTGGAAATCCTTCTAGCGTAATCAAATTGTTTTCCAGCCTCAAAGTTTTCAAGTTTGGGCATCTGCTGAGATCATCAGAAACTACCTTGATCTGTTCAAAATACATTTAATTAAATGACGAAGAAATAGTTTATATAACAAGAGATTTAACAAGCAAATTACCTGATTTTGATTCAAGATGAGCTCCACAACGCTTAAATCCCCAACTCCGCTGGGTACTTCATTTATTCTATTCCCAGTCAAATCCAAGACGCTGAGAGACTTTAGCCCACAAAATACTTTTGGGAAATTCGTCAAAGCATTGTCGCTAAAAGAAATGTAGGCCATTATTAGACTTCCTCTCCTAAAAGTCATCAAGTAGAAAGTTCAGAAATCCTATACCTCATGTTGACATCTCTCAATCGCTGCAGCTTTGAAAGATTTGCAGGGATCCTGTTGATCTTGTTCTTGCTAAGCGACAAGGATTCCAACTTCACCAAAGTTCCAAGCTGCTCAGGAATGATTTCTAAGAATAAAACAAAACGTCAAAAGGTCAATAACCCCATTTCAACTTGAGCTAAAAACTCCATTGTAATTTACCGATTTGATTAGAGTTAAGGTTGAGCTTCTTGAGGTTCAAGAAGATACCAATGTTTTCCGGGATAGTTGTAATTCTGTTTTCAGAGAGGTCAATGTGTCGTAAGACAGCCATTAAATTGACTAGTTCTGGTGGAAACTACATAAGGAGAAACAACAGTGAGTCATTTGCCTAATTGTGACATAATTACTCATACATGTTGAAGTTTTCCTCGAGACAAATGGAATACCCCAGTTTTGCTTGCCATTTCCGTATGTTGCTTTAGACCTTGGTTGCCCATACTTCTGTAATAGAGATAAATGTAAGGTCAATGACACAATCAGCACCAGGAGATGTAGATTTATGGCCTTCTCGTCAGGCTAATTATCCCCAGAGGTCACAAGGTCAAGCTCAGTTTGAAGATGAGTAAAAATGAAATTCAGCGAAAGTGAAGTGATAGGAGTGATTGGGAGACCGACGCTAAAGCGCAGCAGCAATAATTCTCAACTTTCCCTTAGGGGGATCGGGTAATGCTTGGATCCTCGGATCCGAATTCTCTGAGAGGAAATGTCGCAGCCAGCCAGTAGCGACCCTTGAGAAAATTTGGGAAATTGCGACCCTTGAGAAATGTAAGAAAGTGGTGACTAAAATGCATGTTACGACCAGTGAAATGTTGCTGGTAGTTGCAAAGCGTATAGAAATATCTCAGGATCTGGAAGTAACCCCGCAAGAAAAAATTCGGCAACAAGTTGCGACCCATGAGAAAATGTCACCGTAATTCCGACCCTGGACAAAATTATGTTTAGGCAAATTGTATTGTCATTAATTCTGCGGCCGCAGAGATTGCAAAGTTATTATTTAATTAGTCTTAAAAGCACTATGGTGTCAAATAGGCCGTGGGTAATCTGCGGAGGTTTCGCGGGCGGAGGTTTGCGGAGGAAATCTGCCCTGCGGAGGAAATCCGCGCAAAACTGCGCATGAAAATCATTTTCTCAAGTTATATTAGGTTATTATTATATTATAACCTAATATAACCTAATATACACAATAATAATAAAATAATCTTGCCCTTATTCTAACGCATTTCCTCACTTACGAGGAGTTTTGGGCGGATTTCCTACGCAGGGCGGATTTACTCCTCGAACCTCTGATTACCCAAGGCCGTCAAATAGACATTTCTTCAGGTAAAATACATGGCAATTTAGAGCTTAAAATAATTTCCTCAAGGTCGCAAATAAAATCATGCTGAGGCCTGAGAGCGGGTAGCAATTTCTCAAGAGTCGTCGACTATCCAAGTGGTTGAAAACTCGGATCCGTGTATTACCCCTACCCTTCCCTTTCCCCAGGTTTTGCGGAAGCCTTGGTTTTGCACAAAAACGTGAAACACGTGCGTTTTTTTTAGTCTGTCACGATTTGCTAAAAATCAAGTAAATTAGGCCATTAATTTATTTCGCATAGGTCGTGAGAAACAGGCCGGAACTGCCTGACGGTGTAGTTTGTAACTGAACAAGACAGCGGTTTTGATAAGGTACTGAAAACTTTAACTGTTATTTACGTCATTTTGCTGAATGTTTGTCTTGGGAATTTTTGTCTTGCAGACAGCTGAAGAATTTGGAAAAATGGAGGACAAAAACCAAAACAAGAAAAAATCAGCGACGAAGCGTCAGCCAGCGACCCAAGTTGAAGTCGCGGACCCAAGATTCAGCCATGCGTTCAACGATCCAATTTTTCGGCGTATCGTATCCCAAAGAAAGAAAAGCGCGTTGACATTGACAAGAGGTTCCAGTCTATGTTTCATGTAAGAAGATTATGCCATATTCTGAATGTGGGAGGCCTCGGGAGCCTCTTTAATTTTGGAAACTATCTTTTTATAACCTTCAGCTATGTTTGGTCATAATGATGAGCGCAACGAGTAATGTTTGTTTCTGCCATACCTTGAGGGATTTGCGATGGTTTCTTTGCAATCGTTTCTTATTCACCTTCCAGGACAAGCAATTCAAGCTGAAGTATACCGTTGATAAGCGTGGTCGTCCAATTGATTTGACCACCAACGAAAATTTACGCCAGTATTACAATTTGGTCGAAAATGACGATGACCAGACTGCTGAGAACGCTGGAATCTCAAAGGATGAGGATGACGATGGAAGGCGTGAGGAATCGGAAGAATCACCCGGATCAGAAGAGGAAGAGAGTGGTAGTGAGGGATCGAAGGGAATGTGAGCGAGTCCGAAATTGGAAAACGGGACAAAACTACAAAGCTTACTAAATCAATTCGGAAGAAACTGAGGGACAGCAATTTTGACTACGCTCGGGGTGATGGAATTCTGGTAGAGGACGAGTCGGACGATGACTCTTCAACTACTGCGGACGAGGAAGACGTAGAAGAAACGACACACGGTAAAAAATAGTTTTATGTTCAACTTGGCTATAATCTGGTTTTAACTGTTGGCGTCTATTTATTCTAAGCTTGGGGAGAGCTGGATCGCGATGCAGAAAGGACTGACGAATCGACAAGTCGTCTTGCCCTTTGTAATGTTGATTGGGATAGGCTAAAAGCAGTGGATCTGATGGTCCTGTTCCATTCATTTCTTCCTCCAGGCGGAGTTTTGAAAGTTATCAACGTAAGACATTATTTTAATCAGCATATGTAGCTACAGTTAATTTTTATGACTAGGCTATAATTTCATTTCATAATTATCATGTAATGTCTCTTTCCAGATTTATGTTTCTGACTACGGGAAAGAACGACTAGCTGAAGAAGAGGTCAATGGTCCATTAGAGCTAAGGGAAATTAAAACCGAAGCGGATGATGACTCATCTGATGAAGACATTGCCAATGCAGAAGATGAGGAAGGTGGCGGGTATCACATGGAGAAACTTCGCAAGTATCAACTGAATCGGCTCAAGTACGAATCAAATGAAGACCTAAACAAAATTAATTAGCGACACGATGAGTTATCAATCTCAAACTTTTCTCGTTTCCAGATATTTTTATGCTGTTTTGGAATTCGATTCTGTGTCAACTGCTGAAAAGGTTTATACCGAATGCGATGGAATGGAATACGAATCTAGCGCAACCCGAGTAGATTTACGATATATTCCTGACGATATGATGTTCGAAGACGTGAGTCATACCAGCGTGACCTTGTATGCCTTTTGTTTTATCTGAATGAATTGATTTTTAGGATCCAAAAGATTCCTGTGATACTTTACCATCGGGAGAAAAGTACAGGCCTCGATTCTTTACCACAACTGCTCTATTTACAACAAGCCAAGGTCACCTTAACTTGGGATGAAACAGATCCCCTGCGTCGGGAACTCACGCAGAAGGTCCATGACCCGATAGGAAAATGTAGACGAAGAAGATTTGAAGGCTTATCTGGCATCTTCGGAATCAGATTCAGATGATGTTGAAGACGCCGAAGGAAATGGCAAGTTAAATGGCTACACTTTAGAATATTATACTTAACCTGCTACTTTGCTTTAGGCTCTGATACCGCCAGTAATGTTGATCATGTGTCAAAATATCGTGCTTTATTGGAGTCTCTTGGAACAAGTGAGAAGAAAAAGGGCAGAGATGATGTTGAAATGGAAATTACATGGGGAGTCGGGCTCAAGGAAAAAACAGAGTCTTTGGTCAAGAAGAAATTGGACGAGAAGACCGCTGCAAAATTAACACCTTGGGAAGAAATCTTGGAAAAGAAAAAAGAGAAGAGGAAGTTGAAGAAGCATCAACAGAAACTTGAGAGCAAAAACGACGGAGGCTCAGATTCGGAAGACGAGGATTTAATTAGTGATCGATGATGTGGAGGTTGATATGAACGACCCATTTTTCAAGGATGAAATTGAGTCAAATGAAGTCATGAAGTCTTCTCGGAAAGCAAGCAAAGGCGCTAAGAAGTCTGGAAAAGAAAAGCGTTCTGTTGGTGACGCAGGGAAAAACGTAATTTCTCTGAACTATTAGACTATGATTTGAAAAGCCGCATGTTAACCAACATTTTATTTCCACAGGCTGAGCTGGTAACTTCTTCTCATGGACGACGTGGATGACAAGCAACATTTCAGCCTGAAGAAAATTATGGACGCCGAGAATGAGACCAAGAAGGGAAAGAAGAAAAGGAATCGAAAGTTCAAGAAAGGTGGACAAGATCCGGAAAAGAAAGTAGTGGAAGATACATTCCAGGTGGATGTTGGAGACAATCGTTTCAGTGCCTTATTCTCCTCTCATCAGTACAACGTTGACCCTTCTGATCCAAACTTTAAAAAGACTAAAGGGATGGAGGCTATAATCCAAGAGAAACAGAAACGAAGAGTAGCTCAGGTATGCCAAAGCTTTCACAACTTTCCAGAGGTAATTTCTCCGCTAAAGCTCCACATCTTATTTTCAGGGGGAAGGAACGAATACACGTGATGAGGATGAACCATCTCAATCTAAAGTTTCGAAGAAAAATGAATTATCATACCTGGTAAAATCCGTCAAGCGGAACACGCAGATTCTCAAGAGCAAGGGATCTAAGAGTAAATAAAATGTACTATAGTATACCCCATGTTGTAAGAGTGACAACTTTTATTTCAGCCATAGTTTCAGCCTCAGTGTCATCTACTCCGTTCAAATAGTATCGAAAGAGTCTTTTATCCCGAACGAATCCCAGATTCTCGTACAGGCGAAGGGCAGATTTGTTCGTAATTTCAGTCTCAAGGACAATCTAGAAGAAATCAAAAGTCACATTCGGTTATATAGGTTTTATTTCCTACTATATAGAGCGTTTGATCTTAAGCTTCATTTGACGGTTCGACTTGTTCTGCTTAGTGATTGGTTCAGTGAGGACGCTCTTACTACACTCACTAAACCAATGCAGTCCCACTTATAAGGTCAAGAAAGTTCAACGTAAGGTTCAAGCCTAACCTCGTCAGCATCTTCTGCAGCCATCGCTCGTATCGACTGAAGTACCAGATTCGATCCAATCTTCTTCCTCCTGTAGTTCTCATCCACTGCCAACATTGCAATGTATCCTCGCTTACTATTCTGCTTATGAACATCCAATTTGCAGACAATGGCTCCTACCACCTTCTCTTCATCCATAGCCAAGAAGCAAAGTTTAGGCCAGTTGTGAATGAAATAGCGATAAGTGTAAATTGAGTAGGGTTCGGATAAGTCCTTTTGGATCAGCTTCATTATATGAGGCCTGGAAGGGATCACTTTAGTTTTCATTTGAATGGAATGAATTGGTAATTACATTTGGAGTTCCGATTACATATGAGATGTATGAGATCGTGTCTCCTTCAAGGGTCAATGGACGCCCATTTGGAGTGGTCATTTCGTCTAGTACCAAAGGTACAAGGCCAGGGGTTGGCAGGCAGGGGACGCTGGATGCTGACAGTCGATCAGAAGTACTGTTGGCCGAAGTGGACTTTGCTCCTACGTCTACACCAATAAAATAAGATTTAGACGAATGAATTAATCATTTACAATTTCACTTATCATTCATTACCATTGGGTTTGTTTACTTCCTCGTGAGGGTCAATGACTTCTCCTGACGGTTCCATCACATGGATTACCATTAAGAAGCATTACTCCACTACTACTGGTCCAGCTAATTTAAAAATAAATTAAATTAAATCTTCAATTTACAGAGTATCCAGAATCTAGGACGGTACCAAAAAGTCTGGAACTGTGATGAGACTTCTCCTCTTTTTCTCCACACTTTCACTTTCAAAAAAGTGAATTTTCAGCACTCACTCCACAACAAATTGTGCTCAAAAACCTCCTAATTAATTTGATTAATCGGAACCTCTTTTCTGGTAAATAAGCATAAGCGTCAAGGTGCTTTCATTGTGAACTCTTTCTGACCTTACTCGCATCACTACCAACTGTGTCCACAACATCAGGGAAAGTTAAGGTAATAAATGTTAGTTCTTTGAGTGGCGACATTCCGGCAAGTGTCGCTGGCACATTAACCTTAGACATGTCTTGCCCTAATACGACATTTTTATCATTAAAGGGTCCAGGAGAATGTCGTTCCCGGACAAAGCGGTGCGTGAAAAGTGCTGGACCTCCAGAGACGTACTTTGGAAATGCTTGGATGAGAACGTTGACAAAAACGAGATTTGTGCAGAATTTAGAAAAATCTATGAAAGCAGTTGTCCATCTCAATGGGTAAGTACACTGATCAAATTGACATTAATTACCCTGTGAGGAAACTGCTTTGTAAAATTTTTACTGATTTTTCAGGTGAAGCATTTTGATAGGAAGCGTGAATACCTCAAATTCAAGGACAGAATTCAAAACGAAGGGTACGAGCCAGAATTTACGCCAACCTCTCCTTCTGGGTCATGACATTTATTAGTAACTCTTTATCCTCCTTATAAATATAAGGCTAGAGTCAACCAAAACACTGCGATAACTTAGAAACAGAGTAGCGTCATCAGCAGTCGAACCCAGAAATAATTAACAGCTAGCCAATCCACTACATAATTTAATGTTTTTGCTCTGATTTATAAGAAATGCAAAACATCGGGGTGAAGCATCCGTGTGTTCAAACAGGGCAGTAGTGAGTGGTGATGGTTGGATTTTGAGCTACTAAAAACTAGCAGTTTCCAAACTAAAACTGGAATTGGGCCTTGACCGATGGTTAATACTATTGAACTTACATCTCCAATTTAACAATAAATTAATCTCGAGTTGATTTACTACTGATATAATGGAAGGCAGTGCAAGTATTGCAAAATGATTAAGTTTTTGGTCTGTGGATCTCAGCCAAAAAATCCCAGCCTCAAAATAATCTTTGTGCCTCTATTACCGTGAAATTTTTAAAATAGTTCCCGTTTTATGAGTAAACAAGCATGTCTCATATGCCAAAAAAAAACTAATGCCGTTTTGATTTGTTCGTGTAATTCCTCTGGGTCCTTATTATTGACAACGGTGGACGGATAGAAAAATGGGACTCTGAATTTTGTGGTTTCATTTGGTATATGTAGTATGGCTTCACACTTGCACGGTGTGAGCGAAGAAGGTTCACAGGAGCTAGTTGCCAGGAAGTCAAAGCAAGTAACAACTTCTACAACGACCAGCCCAGAACAATCAAGGAACTTCGCCAACCCGAATATTTCGCAAATTCCAACCACCCACATTCCCATAGCCGCGAATATCCGTCTCTGCCAAAAAATACGCAGCTGGAACTCCTTTCGTCCAGAACAAAAAAATCTAATTATTGTTTACTTATGCTCATCATCCTAAATTATTTGTGGAGTCTGTCATATCAAATCCATCGAAAAGAAAAAAAGATTACATTAAACTTAAAGTACGGCAAACTTGCCTTACTGCATCGCTGACAAAAAACCACCACAATTATAAAAGAATTCCTTCTTCCTTGGGTTGAACTAAAAATAATTTTTATTTCAAACTGCGAAAAAGAAAGGGATGAGAGCTGAATTGGGGATGAAGCTTACCAAAACAAGGGATACTGGAGGAAGTCATTTAGTTTTCAAGGAATGATACAAAATCCGTTAGTTTTCCAATTTGATACTCGGTGGATGTGATACCAACATCTTCTGGAGGAGGTTCGCACGGTTCAATTAACCCATCGACCATTGCCCATCCTTTTTCACGAGCGATTCCTTCAACTTCTGGTTCTGAAATTCCCAACAAGACCGCCGCGTCTGATGGTTTTATAGAAGTATATGCTGTCGAGCCATCTGCTCCTGAATTGAAGCTGTTGGGAAAAATATCCCAATATAAATTCGGAAGTGTTGAAAAGTTAGCCTTTAGTCAACTTACTGATGGTTTTGGCAATAATCGGGCGAATCCTTGGACTCCAGTCATAAACTTGAGCTCTAGTATAGAAGTCTGGGCATCTCCCGCAGCCACAGGGAAGGAGAGTCCCAAGTTGTAGTACTCACAAAGACCCCTGTTTATGACGGCGCCCAGCAGAGCCCCAGAATATTCCCTAACGAAGGTTCATTGGGTTGTCGGCTGGAAAAATGCAGCCTTCTCCCTCCACTGGGTCCGGGCCACTGGCGGCCAGCGGCATGCCGCCAGCGGCCAACGGCCATGCCGCCAGCGGCCAACTCCAGCGGCCACTTCCTAGCGGCCAACGGCC
>VNWY01000753.1:0-30151 GCA_009869845.1 Pseudachorutes palmiensis | reverse complement strand
ATAGGACATACAAACCATTCGTCTTTGAAACATGGAATGGAATCTAATTTATTGGTGAAATTATAGTAAAGAATGTGCAGAGTTTACTCAGTATGTCAAGATTGAAATTAATTAGTTCACTTTCACTAACTCAAGAGACTGGCCACCCAATGGGGTGAAAGTAAAAGTTATGTTCCCTTCTATTTTCCCTAGAGGTTTAGTAGTGTGTTCTAACAGCGAGACTGGGCTACTTTAGGATTTGCTTGTCCTACAATTTTACACCCTCCGCCAGTTCGTTGAATATATTTCATGAATGGTCCTTCTTGAGATTAGCATTACTATATTTGTATTTATGGGTCCATAGCATTGTGACTTGAATAAAAGGGAAGGAGGGCTTTTCTAGCGGTGTATGTGCATATAAATCACGCCTTTGAACTCACAATAGATCATGAGTCCCTTGTCTCGGAAAGCTAATTTTACCGTCCGAGTCCAATAGCAGAGAATGTTTGGAATGCCTCCCGCAGATTGCCTTTCTCTCCTTTCTCTTCGTCCGCCTGTACAAAGTCGAAGGAAAAGTTTCAATTCCTTCTGTCCCAGTTTCACTTTCAGTTTGCCAACCATCTGGATTTTCTTGGCTTTGGTTTGGCTTCTTAAGTAGAAAATTTTATTGCTTCTAATATAATGTTCAAACGAAATTGATTCTAGAGAATTAAATGGAGGAACCAAAACTTATCGTCGAAGCTCAGAAGGTCAAAAGGGAATTCGACTTTTGCTACCTTCACTCTCTCTCTCCAGTCAAGCCATACACTGTTAGTTCAGCTCCTTTAACTCTGCTTCCATGATTGAAGAAACTTCCAGCTTTTTAAGATGGTGTGTTTTGAAATAATTTCAAGATACTAGAACTTTTAGCCCAGGGCTGAGACTAAATATGATCAGACGCATGAGGTATTTTGAGCAATCCATTGTTAATTAGTTGGATTCAAATGCCACAGGCAATTACTAATGAAGAACCTCGTTATTTACATTGCCCAAAAACATATAAACGAAAATAATTTCTTTGCATCACAACATAGTAGATTCATCAACCGTGGTATGACGTCCATACTATTATTCTAAGAACTCAAACTTTCACCAGTCGTGGGTTTGAGTATTCAAAAACTCATTTGGAAAATAATAAATGAAGAGCAAAGTAAGTTTGAACAGAGGAACTTTGAGAAAGAGTTTTGACTAAAATGAGGCGAGAAGAGGCAGAGGGTGAGAGAAAGTAGAGAAAGACCGCCGGCTTGCTTTTATTTATTGATGATGATGATGAAAATGCTTGAGGAGAAAGGCGAGAAGGAGGAGGGGAAAGGAACTTGATGATTCTTTGGGAAAAGAATCGCCTTGAACAGTCTATCCAATGGATAATGAAGAAAGCTTTCTCCCTTTACCTCTCACCCTTAATGTTCATTGTTATCCGCTCTTTAAGGAAGGGGAAGAGAATGCAACAGATGCCAAACAATATGCATCTCCAACACACTTTCAGTCTCTACAACCTGGAATCTTGCTCAGGCTACTATACTTTGCAAGGAAAAATTAATGAGAAAAAGATCATTCCAGGGTTTCTAATTTTCGAGAAAATAAACAAACCGTCTGTTTCTTACTTCTAGCAGGGCTCTTTTACCCGCATTACAAAATTGCAGGTTTTATTTGAGCGATGATTGAAAGACGGGAGGACTTATTTGCCTTTTAATTTTGAACATTTCTTATAGTTGCCGTTATGGGACTGACCACGTATGGTTTCTTTTTGTACTACTTCTTGATAAAGTAATAAAATGTTCCAGAAGGACTTGAAGTAATCTTCAAACTTTAAGGTCTCCCCATTCCTTCCGCTTTTCATCTATAATTAAAGTGTCCTAAGCTAATTTTCCCTTTTTCAGAATTTTTCTACTTCGCCTTCTTCCTTTTCTGACTTTGGGGCCTTAATTATGATGAATGTGACTTTCCCTAGAGGTAAATCCTGAAAATTTTATTCTCCCGTCTCCGTCACCAAGAGTAGCGGAAGCGTCGTCGTTAATGTAACGTGGCGTTGTCTGCCTTACTTTGCCTATATGTCTTTTCCAAGAATTATAATAATATGAGCGATGTCTCCCTCTTGGCCAGTACACTGTCTTCTATTTGCAAATCCATTAAAACCCTTACGTAAGAATTTTATTATGCACGCT
Source organism: Pseudachorutes palmiensis (assembly GCA_009869845.1). Taxonomy (NCBI): domain Eukaryota; kingdom Metazoa; phylum Arthropoda; class Collembola; order Poduromorpha; family Neanuridae; genus Pseudachorutes; species Pseudachorutes palmiensis. The sequence goes on along the minus strand of VNWY01000753.1, from coordinate 27,968 downwards.
TGCATACACTCCTGAAAATTTTCATTCGCCAATTCTTTCCCAACTTTCCTTTGAGAGATATATTTGCAAAAAACCTTCAAACGAATTACTCTCTTACTTATTTAATGAATTCAGGCTAAAGCTTACCTTCAGGGAGTTTGGTTATCCAATTCTTCAAAGAAGGTTTTATGCCTTTCATTATTATTATGAGATTCTTTGTTTTAATTCTGCCTTCTGACTTTCACTTTTAAGTTTTTGGGTTTGCACATACTTTTAAGAGTAAAAGTGAAATGGATTTTGAAAAGACTTTTTGGACTCCCTCAGGAATTTTGGAATCTATTTGATTACATATATCTTTCTCATCTCAAATAAAAGGTTTAAATAATTTTGAGGTGGGGGTCCATCCACTGCTCCCATTGAATTCCACCAAGGAGTCAGAAAAGAGAGAAAACTTTCTTCTACTTTCACTTTTCCAGCTGAGTGCCTTTGTGTACATTTTGGAATCCTTTTGGAAACTTATCACTTTGTGGATAAAGTGGATTTCTGAATCAATATCAAAGAGCAGGAGCGGAAATGTAACGTGTACTTGAGGAATTCCCGTAACGCCCAGAGGAAACAACTTCAAAAGTGATTTTTACTGCTCTTTCAAAATATAGAGTGTAATATTTTATTCATCTTCATCCCCTCTGGAGTACGCAAAGGGGATTGAGGGTAATGAGAATTTATGAATTTAAGTTTAAAAATGACGACTTGCGTTGTTTATTTATTAATGTCCATCCCATGAGCTGAGAGACGCTAGAATGTCCTTGACGCATTGCTCCTTAAACTCCTAAAGACTCAAATAATGAAGTTCAAACGTTAAAAGTCTCCCATCTGACTATTTCTACTTTAGTGTTATTATCCATGTTAATGCGGATGATGATGCGGGGAAAGTCTTCCGCTAGATGCGTCTCTTTTATTTACTCAACGCTTCCAGTTTATTTTATATGCATCCTACCATGATCACGGAGGCTTGGGCCCTTTCATTTAACGTTAGTCAAAAGGGAAGCTGAATGGCTTTATGATTTTAGAGACTTAAGCCTTTCTCCAATATTTAGTCACTACTACCAAGGGGATTTCAGAGTCTACTTTTCCATGCAGTGAGAAAAAGGAATATCTATGAAGAGAGTCCTACTTTTTTCAACTATCATCTATTTTGATAGCTTTGTTTTCCCCATTTACTCCAGGGAGAAAGTGAGGGGAAAAGGCTCAACCCAAATTCCTGCTCATAAACCTTCCAAAAATTCCATCAAAGAAGAGCTTCATCTCCTAATACGAAAAGACTTTCACTTCCTTTCTCTGAGGTAGGAGTTTTTGGGTTTGAAATTCCAAGGAATCTAAATACCTCTTGAATCTGAGCACAAGGCACACACACAATCAGCTTGTTGAAAAATCTGAAGAGCGTTCGGGTGTGTCAGCCAGACTTAAGGCTCTACTAGTTCTGGGAAAGGGTGTGACCTGATTTCAGTCGAGTATATAATCCGTAAATCAATGAAGCCTTAAGAACTTAGTCTTTCTTTCATTTTGCAAAGTATTCCCGTCATATCTGGAACTTTGACGTTTCTTGTTAAAAGTGAAAGCTTGGGTTTATATTCAAAGTTGTAGCATAATTTCTTCTTTCAAAGAGCGTGATTTCCTGACTCTTTGAATTAACTAACCGAAAATTAAACGAGAAAACCTAAATCTGTCATCATCCAATTTAGCTTTCACCCGTCATCCAATTCCAACCCACGAAGACTGAATAGAAGGAAGTGGGGATTTCCCATTAAAATAAATAATAGCATGTTTTCTGGGAACCTCTTAATTCAAGGAATAAGGAAAGGTTATAACTATACGTTAACCGATATCCATCACGCACGCTTCCGGTCAAAAAACTAGAAAGTGTTACTATAGAAATGCACCAGTAAGGAGCAAGATTTAGTTTAGTGCAGAATTTCTTTAACTTCCTTCGTATCGGGCATACACAGTATTTACCATGAGCTAGCATTCATTCAGCATTGCGAGTAAGCCTGGAATTTCCACCATCATTCTAGAAATGTCTATTGCACAAATGAGGCACCATGGTCATGACTCCATCCCCAAAATACGTCCACTAGTGTCCAACGTCACGTACATTTTCAGTAGTGGATGAAGTATATACCAAAACATATACTGACGCTGGAGTTTATCGCTCCATTCACCACACAGCGTTACTAAATCCTGGGACAAGGCATGTGAAGCCAGTACAGAAAGTCCAACAAGGAACAGCAATAAGTTTCACTTGGTCAATAAACTTGGACCTTAATTCGACTGCAAGGACTTTTGGCGAATTCATTCGCAACATATACAGAGGTCAATAACACTCCAATATATGAACCTTGTCATAACTTTGTCCAGCAGGGCTTAAGCTTCCATTGGATTGCGATTATACAAGGGTGGTAATTACTTAAGCCTAAGTCGACTCCAAGGCTAAGTTCCCTTTGTTCCGTGCAAGAAGGTTAATTAGGTGATTTAATCCTGTTAGCTCCGCTCGTTCCTTCTCATTGAACGTGAATTTCGGAGATATAATTGCCATCGCAGAGGATTACGCAAGAGCTGAAGGACTCTGTATAATTGATAAATCCTAATTGGAAAGATGGGACACGTCCCTTTGATGCGTTGTGTATAGACAAGGAGCCATCGTCCAAATTAGGCGACTCTCTCTCATCCGGCCTGGAAGTTCAAGTGACGACTACGAGGACAGGATGTGTCCAACCCGATTTAACAGCTACTCCACTTAAAAGGATTTTAATGAAGCTTTTTCCGCATGACTCAGTCTTTTCACTCTAATGTTTGTCTTTGGGTGGGACATGGCGTCCATTTGTAGCCAAACATTGATCTTTGTCCAATGCCGCCCATCAAACGACTTTCCCCGCATCCCAATGTGATGAACCGATAATAAAAGAAGGAAGCACGTCAGCCCCAGGAAGTAAATGACTAGGGCTTGCCCCTCTAATTCCTACAAAACTCGTCTGATGTGGTCACTCTAAAGTAATTACATTCTAACAAACTACAAACTCCTCTGGTCAAGATGGGAAAATAATTAAGTATAATGGACCATGGCTAAACAATGAAGCATCAAATTCAATGCCTGGTATTATAATAGTCCTCCGCTAATCCGGTTTAGGATTCTGGTTTCCTTTACCAGATTTAATTATGAAAGTGTGACTCACCTTTGCATTGGGTGAAAGTCAAAACTAAAAGTCTAGTTGTATCCTAAAAATTCCAAAACTTGTCTTACAGGACTAATTAATTAGAACGACTGGGTGGGTGCCTGAATACGCTATAGTTCTGACAATTAATACGTGAAACTTTTATTCAATTTTGAACAACCGGAGTCTGACTGATTGAAATTATGAGTACAAATATTAAAGAGAAAGTAACCGTTCTACTTTTCCCTTGGTCAAATAAAACTGTTGAGGAGATCAAAGAGATATGCATTTTTATTACTCCCATATTATGCTTTTTATGTTTGCCATAAAATGACGATAAACTTAATAGAAATGGGAGAAAGTTACAATTTGGCCGTCTAGGAAGTTATAAACATTAAAATCAAGAATAGCAAAGTCAGCACTACCCCCCAATTCTTTTTAATTCCTTTCCTCTCTCCACTTTATAAGTACAAACTATAAAGCACATTTAAATAATAGACATGTATCCATTTTGACTAAGCCAAACGTCTATCGTTTTATACTAACGGTAGACATTTGAGTTATAAATGAAAGCCCAATTTAATTCTAGTGTTCATCACAATATAATGGCAAAAATGATTAGAAAGGAATGACAAGAAAGAATTGATTTTTAATATAATCGTAACTAAAACCCTCTTTACAATTTCATTCGATTTGGGTTATTAAATCTTGTTTTTGTGAAGTTTATAGGCTGTCTCCTACCTTAGTATGGTAACGACCGACACATTAAAGTCACCGAAATGACAACAGTTGTCAAGTTCTAATAATTAAAGAAAGAATATTGGCTTTGTCATTAATTATGAGCTTTCCATTGAAGGCATTATGGAATAATAGTTGTGGAAGAGAATTCGTGGAGGCGTAATTGGCCGTCTCGATACGGCGACTTTGTCCGTCATCGAACTTATTAAACTTAGCTTTAGCGCTTGTTTTCAGCCATGTCAATAGCCTCCACCCACTTTGAACCAAGGCAGAGAAAGTAAACTGGAAGACAGCAGTTTACTCGATTGATTGATTTCTTTACTTTTACAGCTCCACAAAAGGACATGGGTATTAAGGTGACTGGCACAAGAGTCCCAGGGTATGTCAATGTCTCGTGCTGGGCTACTGGTGTCTTCCCTGAGCCCCGATTGTCCCTCTACTATGGAGAAAGTGCCGATCAAAAGTAAGTCATTTCAGTCAGCACAAAATTCTCTACGTCAGTAGCTTTGTTTAATTAAAGGCAATTTTGTGTTACACACTAAAATCGAAGCGAAGCAAAAGTTCACATGTGTCTCATCGCATTCTGACCAGTCTAGCAGATGTTGCGAATTGGCAAACTCACGAATTTGCAACAAGCACATTACAGCTTTGAAATTAAACTCATGCACCAGCTCTTCAGTATAGCTCCACTTTTCTGGAAGTAATCATACGCTTTCTGGAATGTAATTTGAATTCTATCGAATTCTCAAATTGAGTTCATAGTCTCGTCTTCGTACATATGAAACTGGATATTGAGTCTTGTCATGGTAGGGCAGTGTACTGGGTGAAAGCGCAGTGTTTCATTCTGAGGTATAATTATTAATTACCATCTGGATCTGACATGTATAAAAGCCAGAAAATATTTTAAAATTTTGCACAAATATTGTGTACGAAAGTCCGGAATGGGAATGACAGTTTTTAAAACTAATGAAACAAACTACCGTAAAAACGATTTACCAAATAATCATTCAAACTGTGAGCTTCTAATTATAAATATTTCATTGGGTCTAATAACTGACTACGATTTGCCTCGTCGAATGCCTTACTCATAGTACCATATGAAATCCTTTCCCGACTTTCTCCATGCCGGTTTTTATTCAACTTGTCACGGTATTTCCTTGACTTTCTTCTTATTGCCACCAGCGTTGTTAGCCGAATGCAGTCCTCCTGGAATTGTATTCCCATCGCCCAAAGACGTGTATAATAGGGAGCCTATAATATTTCCGGCCCCATCGTTTCCTGTCATCGGAAAGGACAATGGAAAGGACAGAGCGTTATAGAGGGAAGCTAAGGAGCAATTCATACTTCCCCCTCTTTCTTAATATCCCTTGCCTCTTGATTCCCTAAAATAAAAGTTTCCCTTTCTTCTCGTTTCTCAATGGGATTCTCGAGGGGGAAAATGTTCGACCAGGGGGAAATAAATGTCAAAGTGTCTGTCAATCAGGAGTTGTCAGATGGTCCTTAAGAGATATGGACAAGGGGAGAGTGGCTGACGAAAGTCAGAGTTATTGCCTGAGACGTGTATCATTTCATCCGTCGTCAACATATCCTCGAGTAATCTCAACGTAGTGGACATTTTATTATAACTTCAGATAGGGTGGATTTGATGAAGGTTCGGTTATGGCTCAGAGAAAACATTTCGAAGCGTAATTTAATACTTGGATGCCCTTTGCACGAGTGTGGTCACCAGAGGGTTTGGCTGTAAATGGATTTTGGAAGATAACCAGTGAGGAGAATAAAAGTGGCTGCAGTGAAAAGTTAGAGGAGGAGAAAGTTGAAATTGAACTTTAGATAAAGTTCATTTCTGAAAGTTGACACAGAGGACGTGATACATGAAAAGAAGTTAAGGCTAATTAATACTTGGGTTTGGGCTAGCAGCAGTTTTCAAGTATTTGTGTATTTATTCACAAATGGAGTTCAAGACGGAGATGACAGTTGGGGAAAGTCATTCATTTTCTTTGGGTGAAACAAAAGAGGGCAAAGTGAAAGTCAACTCAAGCTGGGCCTTTTACATTTCGATTCTGACTGAAAGATGCTTACGGGGGAAGAAAGCGGAAGGCACTTTGATTGTAAGTGCGGTGTGGCAAAGAAGCGTCGTCGAGGACGGGCTGAAACTTTCCTTTTCATGAGAAAATTCTTCCCCTTACCCTACACTTGAGTTCTCCTTATATTTTGTTTAACAAGAAGAACATGATTTAAAACTTTTCTTTGGGGAAAGTCAAAGTGAGTCTTCAAAGTTCATTTTGAAAATTAAGAGACGGCGAGATAGGAAGATAGTCCCTTTGTGCCGGCACACATGAACAAAAATGAAACTCGGTGGCGTAAATTAGAGTTTTAGAGAGTCCTGTCCTGATTTGTAGGAGCCGACGTCGAGCCTGGACGTAATGTGCGACAGTGAACCACTACATGGAATTAGATGCAGTCAAAAACTTTTTCCAACGAGAAACAAAAGGCAAAGTCACAAGAGTGGGCGCGGAACATGTCTCCTAACTTTCGAAGTTAGTTTTAATTGCATTAAAGATTCATTTCTGTAGGATTAGGTATTTGATCAGCTAAGGTTATTTGAGGACAACGTCAAGCAGACAACCTCGCCCTTTATGTCAAGAGGAATTTAGTCAAATTACTAATGTAAAATGTAATTTTAAAAGTGACTGCGTAGAGGTTCGAGTTTTAAGTTGGCGATAAGGAAAGCGGAGAGAAAGCATAAGTATGATTATCACTTTCAGAGACATATGCTACAAGTTTATTTATTCCGTTTGTTGGAAGTTCCATCTGCAGACGGGTGTGGGTGTCAGTCGAGAAGGGAGAAAGTTATGACAAGACATCCGAATTAGAAGTTAAGATTTTAAGACTCTTGAGAAGATAAGTGTCAGTCACCCTGCTAATTCAGGCAGCAGTGGTTGTCTAATGTGGATTCATATTTAAGTTTCAGGACTCCTTCCTCTTCCGACGCAAGTCACTCCGTAATCCTTCTGAGATTTAAATTAAATTACTTCCATTACTTTTGTGTTGGAGGAAAGGACGCAACACTGAGAAACAAGATTAATTTAATTTTGGCTAGTTTTAAAACCCAAAACTCTGCTTTACTTCTTCGGAAGTGATTGTCATTCATGCGCCAAAAGTTTCCTTCCCCTTAGGTTACAGACCTAGTTAACCGAAAATGAATTTAAAAAAGGTTAACGCAGACTCACTCATTGGACCTTTGCTTTGAACAATATAAACCTCGGTGGAAGGAAAAGGTGGCCGAAGAAAAGCTTCCTCCATGATTTTCATTAAGTCACATTTCAATTAAGTGTTGGCGGCTCCTAAACTTTACCACCTGCGCTCATAAATCCATTGAGATTTCTTAATGAGTTTTTTACTATGAAATAAAAGTTGGACAATCTCACGTTTTATTCTAAATTGGAAATCTTTTGTCTTTTTCATTTTGTTTGGGTATATATGTAGACTTTTAAGTTTCACACGACGAGAACTTTCTCCAATATAAATCCTTTTGTGACTACAGCCAACTTTTTGAAATCCTCTTTTGTTTAAAAACCCTTTGGGCACTTTGTATTTATATCTAGAGCGTCCATATAGGCGACGCTGAGCCCACAGTTTAAAACAAAGTCGTCCATCAAAAATTCCCAAGACACATTTTCCATCAAGGTCCTTGTGCAGGCAGCTTGATTGCTGTCCCCGGCTTTGAGCTGATATCGATGTTTTTAATTTTCAGGGTAGAAGATGTGCTGGTTGAGACAAAGTTCAACCGAGGTGCCTATGACATACGAGCATACAAGGTCATGCAAGAGACAAACTTGTCATCCATTACGTCACTGTTTGAATGTGAGCTAACTATACCAAATACAAAGTACGTCGACAGAAAAGGAACGATCTACGAGCCAGGTAAAATCCAATTGCTTCTCATTTGTAAAATAAAAAATCATGACAAAGGAGTTGGAGCAAGGGACTGTTAAAGGAACACAAAATGGCTAGCCAATCTATAGAATTCAATTTAGACGCACATTTAGTTTACTGGGTCAAACCAACAGTAGACGCGTGTCTAAGTTAAATGGGATATGTGTTATGCTCTGGAATCGATCCATAGAACCAACAACAATGGTGGAATGTAATCAAAACATTAGTTGTTTTCCCTTCCAATTTCTTTGATCCGCAAACCGCACAGGGTTTATATAAACTAGTACCGAGATCTTTTTAGTTGTTTTTTATCCCTTTGTGCTACATAGCTCAATTTCATTAAATTAAAGGTTGATAGAGTGGTTTAGTCTGGTAGTGGTGAAAGCAAAAAGGAAATGTTATTATAAGCTTAACTTTCAGTCCTTGTCTCATCCTGGCGGAATAGGACCACAAACAGTCTTTTGAACACTCCCGCATTAGCTAGACTCCAAACAAGCGGCCATGTAATCCATCCGATTGAAAACAGCAAACCACTACTCGACGTCCTTGTTTCCTAATGTAAATGTGGGTTGTGTATCCATTATCATCAGATAGCATTTCTGCCTTGCTTTCTCCTACCAAACCACTTTCTCTTTATGACTCTGCTGGTCCTCTGTTGTGACTGAAAACCCCTTACAGTCATAAAATCCTACAGGATAAAGCTTTGTGACGGTAACTGCTGACTAGGTTCTTCCCACTGGGAGATTTTTTGGAAATATAAAATGGAAATTGGAATAATGCGGATCGTAATCTCATACGGAAAACAAAGTCTCAAGTCCTCAGTCATTACTCTAATGGCACCCATCGTCCTGAGTAATTGTCGGATGTGTCTCATGCTCTGATTATTTTTCAATTTTTAGGTTCATTGGAACTGCGGGATGGGAGTATGGGTAAGTTATATTCATCTATGAGGAAGCAGATTCCTGAAAAACCCTTCCCTGCAGGACAAAATTATATTAATTTAGGGAATAGTAGACCAAAAAAGCTTTCATTACTTTAAGTCATTCTTCATAACCACAAAATATTTTTGAAAGACCTTTTTATGTTTAATGGCTTCGTGTCTCAATTTACGGGAGAGAATAATTCAAAGAGCAGGAAGCGTAGGAGTATCTCTTTGAGGAATCTTCAAAAAAATATGACAAGACAGTAAGTACTATAACAAACAAGGGAAAAAGGACTTAAAATTGAGACATGTCAAAGGAATAAAAGAGTACGCATTCACATGGTGAAATAGGTAATTGTGTGGTAGCGTAGGAAGTAGTGCATCTCTATTTTTTGGAGGTGGAGAATACAAGAGAAAGAGACGCAAAGAATCAAAGTGAAAGCCAAAGAGATCCTGTCCACCCACGTGTACATGGAAATGTCAAGTTGATTCAATTTCAGGCCTTTTTTATTTCCTTTTCCAGTGACTGATGTGCTTTTTCTTTTGTTTATGCCCACTTTGTAGCCGGTGGAGCTGGATCCCCCCTGGAATTCGGTGCTTGCTCTATTCTCCTGTCCGCCATCCTCCTGTCCACCAAGGCGATGAAACTTCTGTGCCCTGGAAGACTGTGATCCAATTGGACCAACAAAAAGACAAAAAACCATTATTTCCATAAAAAGTAACTTCGAATCAGAGCTAGAAATTCTTTTAGGTAAGATGGCAAACAATCCCAAGGACTTTGAAATACTAAATTCAAGGTATATTTGATTTCAGGAAAATTTAATGCAGCCACACGCCAAACCAGTCGAAGCTAAAAAGTTATTAACGCGTTGCTCATGGACTTAAGCAGAGTTCAAGCTGAAGGCGACTGGAAGATTTCTACCCAAATGTCACATTTCCACGACTAGTCTTATTTCTCTGCGGAGAAAACAATTCGAAAATTGGTGGATTTTTGTTGCAGCTATGATTATGTTAAAAACTAATTTGGAATTGTATTGTAATTTGTCATTACTTCATTCTGGAATAATTCCAGGAATCAAGTGTTTTATAATTCTGTGCAAACACGAATGAGCAAACGTTGAACTTTTGAATGCAGTTGCTTTCAATAATATAAAATGCTGCCAGAGTCGTTGAGACAGGTAAAAGGCTTATGGTACGATCAGTTACCGGATCCAGGGATATGAAATAAGAGTCACGTTTATAACTTTACCGCAGCGAGTTTATTTTGTATGAATTAACGAAGCCTCCATTTATGAATTCATTTCAAAATGAGAAATTGATTGCTTACTAAAAGTTTATAACTCATCATTTGTTCCATTACTTACGTTGATGTTGATCTGAAACTCTGTTGGAGAAAACACACCTTTAATTACAAAAAAGTGACAGTAAATTCTTATTCTATATTCTATACTTAAGCAAGAATAATGCATTAACCCGAGCTAATTAATTAGTCTGTTTGAAATATTATATGTAGGTACTTACACCGTGAACTTTTAGTGATGTAGGATTGTTAAACTAAAGGAATATAATGATATGAAGTGGAATGAATAATAAACACTCCTCTTAACAAAAGCTTATTTTATGCACATTGCATGTAAAGTGAACATTAAAAGGTTTAATGCGATTACCTTAATGAGTTAACTAAAGAAATTATTATCTAATGAACTTAATTACAAAGATTAACAAGAAATTCATAAGCAAAATTGGCCAATAGCACCACTGCAAAATAATATTCACAGCCAAGTTATAATCAATATAACAAAAAGAATGAAAAACATAAAATACAAAAAGAATATGCAATTCAAAAACGCCTGATTTTCAAAACATTGCTCCAGATATTCTATGCAGTAATAAGACTTAAATGCTATCCAGAATTTCAACTGCCAGAACATTCCGCTTTGCTGTACAGTATAGAAAACTTTGCGATGGTCTGGAAACCTCTTTGAAATCGATTGCCATTGTCAATGATTAGTAAATCTATCATCGTGCAGTCGATTACATACTTTAAATCCCAGGTACGACATCCGTATTTGGGTCAAAGCGACACGTTATAATTACATATTCTAAAGATAAGTTATGTACAAGTTTAATACTGTGCTCGGTCGTTTTTTCATCATCGCATCTTAAATTTTAGTTCTGTAGTTCTTAGCTTGTACTTCAGAATTGGTTTATCCAAAATCAATCGCGCTTGACTGGACAGATGTAGCAGTCGATTATAGCTAGCAAGGAAACTGCAGTTAAGCACTTAAAGACAGCAAACTGAAATTAATAGCGTTAAGGAATTTGCGCATGAAACTTGGAACGTTGGATAGAACAAAGTCAGCTAAAATGAACATTGCAAAAAATTACATTCGTTTTTAGAAAATTCTCATTAGAAAATGGGAAAATGGCCAAAACTGAAAATATCCGAGTGATTCTACTTTTTGCTAAAGCTTTAAACATAGTTTGCTCCTCCTCCTTCGGAATGGAAGTTGTTCAATGGTAATTCTAAAGCGATTCCTAGGTATGGCAAGTGCAGCATTTTTATAAGCATTTATCCGAAAAAGCAGCAGCCTTGCGAGTAGAAATCATTCCTTGTTTCCTTTGAAACTATTCATAAAACTCATGATCAGGTCAATGGGGAGCGGGAACACAATTGTAGAGTTCTTCTCCGCTGAGATCGTATTCAATGTCTAGAAAATAAAAATAGAATTTACCATATTTTAATCGAGTTTTTTAGATTTCAGACTCAGCTGCAACGTACTTGCAAATAACGCAGTTGAAGTGCCGCTGGTGATTCTGACATGACATCAGACGCTTCCTTCAGTGCCCGCGACGCCTTTTGTTCACCTTCGGCAGCAATGACTTTGGCTCTTGCTTCACGAGCAGCCTCAGCTTCAGCAGCCATTGCTCTCTGCAGTTGAACTGGGAGTCTCACGTCCTTGCTGTAAAGTTAATTAACCCAAAAATTACAATCACTTCTTTACATTTGTTGAGCATAAGGTTCAACTTACATTTCCACCCGTTCCACTTTGATTCCCCATGATTCAGTTGCCACATCCAGCGAACTCTGTAAAAAGAAATTCTCCAAATTAGCTCAGCTTTCCCTGCAGCGTTTGTTCCATGTTGAAAGGAAAGTTGTAATAATAAAATGACATAAACTGCAAGTCATCAAACCATGCAAGCAAGAAATTGGAAAATTCTTCTGGAAATAAAAACAGACAAAAGAAACTTTAATCAAGCTAAAATGCCTCGACTTTCTATCAGCAACTCTTTCCACCTCACTGGAGTTTACGGGGGTTGACAAAGAGTTTCCCGTCGAAATCCCGTATAGCGGGTTTCTCGAATGAACGACTCCCATTTCCATAATGCAAAAAAATGAATAATTTTCTAATCCGCAGTACTGTCAGTCTGTCCAGTTATAGAAATGTGCATTAATAAATCATATCCTTCAACCCTTCATTGCAAAAATCAATGATCCCAATTGAACATTCGTAGTTGGTCCGTATTCCAATTCTTTGCCAATGACTTCACGTGCTGTTTATTTCTTGATCGAGTTTTTTTTTAAAAAAATCATCCAATTAGTTTACATTTCACTTTGTCGAACTCTCAAACTTTTACCAAATGCGGTGAAAGTTAAGGAAAGTCGAGACTCTGCGTTTCTTAACTCGCCCATTACACTCATATTTAATGTGAAAGTGACAAGACGAAGTTTCACATTACAAAAATCTTCATCTACCTAAATTAAAAAAATAATTAGCAATTACCTGCATGGAAGCCGAGATGCCTTCTCTTTCGCTTAGGATTTCGTGTAAATTCTTAGTACCCAGAATATTACGTAAAGTTGTTTGGGCCAAGAGTCTAGTTGACTGATGCGCATTGGCGACATTTGCAATAGAAATAATGGCGTTGCTCACTCGGTAGTATACCACTGCGTCAACACTCACTGTTACGCTATCTTTGGTAAGAACCTAATGAGAAAGTAATTGATTAGGAATATGACATAAATGAACTCTAATCATAATATCCCTCGAGTGTATAATACCAAGGTCCCGATGGAGCATATTACCGGATCGGAGTGAAGTATAATCGTGTAATATACATTTAATTGAAAGCACAAGTACCTCTTGAGGTGGGACGTCGAAGCAACTGGTCCTCATGTCTACTTTTGTATAGCTCTCAATACAAGGAAGGACGAAGAAAATGCCTCTTGATCCTCCAGATTGAAGACGGCCCAACCGGAAAATCACAGCACGCTCATATTCTTGGACCACCTGTTTGATCCCATCGAACAAAAAACAAAAACATGCTACAGTATTTTCTCCGACTTGCTTTCACTTCGAATAAAGAAAAATGGAAGTTATAGCGCGGTGCGCTAATGTAATCGAAGCATAAACAATTGTTGTTCATCACAAGCTTTTACAAAAGCTTCTGGTTTTGAATGCATATTGCATACCTGGTCAAAGACTATGACAGGATGTCGATATAATTTGCTAAAATAGCTAACGAATTGCTTGGAAACTAGAAAGTCGATATTTTTTATGGCAGGTTTTCATTCCAATGATGGCGGTGGGAATGTCATGCTTCCATGGAGCTTCGTTTCCTTTTCCCGCACGTCATCATCATGAATTTTTAATCCATTTGCGTCGTTGGATATGGCCAGAATCAATTTAACGAATATGGCCTTTATCCTTTAACTTTAATGCCGCAACGCAATCGCAAATTCCCGTTTTTATGGACGTTCGCACTGTTGCTAATAAAATGCGCAGGCATTTACAAACCAGTCGTGACTTTCGGCGCAACCGGAAAAGCTCAGCGACTTTACTTGTGAAGATTAAAAACTTGAACAAGAAGTTCGATAGTAGGCGTGTTGTTATTTGGTTTTAAAAATTGGAAATGTTCTTACCTTGAAGCAGAAGAACAAGGAAAATGGCAGAGTGATGATAACCAAGAACCACGAAAGCACCATAAGTAAGTAGCCCACGATCCCATTTCCCAAATCGTTTTCGTCCGCTGAAATATTAAAGAAGAGCGATGAATAATTAATTCTACTTGCACCTGACATGCTAACAAATGGAATTGTAAAAATTCGTCAACACTGCCTATATGATTCTCTCAGATTTAATTCGTATAAAAAAATAAACCCAATGTATCTGGACTTCGGGGATCATCAGCCATTTCCGAGTGGGTGACTTCGAACAACTCTGTGGTACTCTGATGTCCGTTGTGTTGATGATCCAAATCCATTCTAGTCACCCGTTTTTGGCGACTCCGCCCGTCTATCTACCACCTCCGAACTTTCCCCAACAAAGTTTTACAGTTCATGGAAGGCTTTCAAACTGACGTTCACGGGAAACAGATCCATCCAATTTGTTACTTTGTTGGTTTTCGGTTAGAACGAATCGACGCAGGACCAATGTGTGGTTTACGAACTAAACTTTGATGAGATAATCTGGATTGTTCGACCAAAACTTTTGATTACGGCTGATGCTATTACAAGAATGCCACCACCACGTTAAGTCTCCTTTCTCCTGCTTTCACTTATTTCGACAAGCCGAAAAAGGCGATGAGGGGATTGCCCAATCGCACAACACTACTGCCATGCTCGGAGTAGCGTCTTTGACATCAGTCACCTCAGCTGACACACACGAAGAAAGATTGACGCTCATGAGGAAATTATAGGGCATCAGAATAAGTAATGAAGTCCTTCAGAATTCTGAGAAGGATAATAATTTCTTGGGTTTCACATTGGTTTCACATATTGTAGATACGGAGAAAGCACTCACACTCAGTAAGGTGAAATAGATTATTTTCCTCTGTTCCAATTGATACATTGGACGAACCGTCTATAACGATTAATTATACACGTGGCTTAACAATTAATATTTATAATTGAACAAAACTTAAGGTGCTAAAAAGAATAGGATTCCAGCTACCGAATTCGTTTATGCCGACACAAAGACGGAAATAAATATTTTAGTGATCGGATGAATTCGAGAACTGTGACACCACCGGTATTATTGGCGTATCGATTAATTGGCTACAGTTTAAGGTTGACAAACTCAGAAACTGGATTACATTAAATAAACTTTACTTCTTTAAAAGCTCCTTGTATTAAGCTACAATTACAACTATAATGTAAAACTAGGAACAAATTTTATCCGTGATGTTCATTTACAGATTGAAGATTGTTGTAATCCTCAAAATTGAATTGAATCTCATGTTGTTGGACATACATTGGACCACTTTCAGTGCATTTTGACCCTGAATATAATAATATGAATAGGAATAATATTGTTGCATGGTTGTTTAGATTTTAGACAGAAACTGGATATTTGCTTTTTTAATGAATCGACAAATATTTATAATTATTAATCGATACTAAGACCTTCGGGAATGAAGTAATTATCGGCATTATTGCCTGTTCCACTTTCAACTTCGGGCGGCCTTTTGTAAGCGAGAAATTGTCAACATTTCATACCCTGTAATTACTCAAGACTAGCTTAGACGTGTCATTTTAAGTGTAAATCGCTTGCGAATTCACAATTGGTTTGGAACGATGGTCATTTCATTAGACTCAATACTCTGAATTCCAAATGGCGACGCGATTTTATGCTCTATCCGAAGTGTTTTTATAATTGTTGCGCATCGATAATTTAACTGTTTCCAAAGTCCATCAAAACTTCAAAGGCTCATTGCAGTGTAAAATAAAGTAAAAATGCAAGAATGAGATGATAAAATGGATACAAATGCTTACAATTTGAATACATTGAAGCTGTGAGCTCCCGCATCATCGCCCGATCTGCAAGATCTTGTTGCGTCGGCATCTTGACTGATTTTCCCGACTAATCAAACCGGATTGTTTAATTGAGCAGCGATCCCGAATTCCCTGAGTAGCTGCGGTCACAGAAAATCGTCACAATAAAAGTAAAGTACAATAAGAACGCCAATTGAATTCCATCCCGTATGCAAAATTGCCAAAAGAGAGTGAAAGAGGAAGAAAGTTATACTGGCGCCTTTGTTGCTTTTTACCTAGTTTTGTTTTGGCAATTGAGTGTGACGCTGTATTTTGCTATTTACACGTGTTACCATTCGACTAGCTACTGTAGCGTCGTTTGAACATGAGCATTTATCTGTTATAACCAGGAATTAGCGTAAAATGGTTTGCATGTTGGAATTACTCTCATGCTTGACAGATAAATATAAACCATATGGGGTATGGCATTTCAAGTGTTTAGAAGAAGAAGCCCTTACGTGACTGAAGGAATATTATTTATTCAAAGACTCCATGAAGGATGTGCTGTTTAGTCTTTCAAGTAAAAAAACAGAATAGGTTCCAATTACTGTCTACGAATCAACAGCTCAATGGTAGTTTATTCGGATTTCCTGGATAGATGCGCGGATGACTTCTGCATTAGAAGTGAAATTCCAAATCCCCCTGGGAATGAGCTACAGGAATGTATTTTCATTTAACCTGCAAGCTTGAACGTCCAATTCCAGTTAATGACTGGGGAAAGTTGATGAAAAATGGAATTGTGACTGGTATGCTGCCAAGAATGGATGTGATTCCTGATGTTGAGCGCCCGACTGCTCTGCTGTTGTTGACCGAAGCCGCTTCTAACGATCTAAAATACTACTAGGAAGGACTCTAGTAGCTTTATGAGTAAAGACTGGTGTTTGGAAATGGAGCAACTATTGTTCCTTGTCCATCGATCTTCATTTAAATATTTACGCTCTGTCCCTATTTTTTTTCTAAACTTTTGTTTTGCACTAGGTTTAAGCTTTCCTTTATGATTACCAAAGGATTATAAGTGTGCAAGTTTTATGTACAGCCTGGATGAAAAGCCACTCGAATGCCAATTTAATCAACTCCTTAATCTAATAAGGTTCGAAGCTGCATAAACCGTTGCCTTTAAAATTCCGAATTAAATCCGAATAGGAAACGACATAAACACTACCAACACAAGAGTCGAAATGAATTATGGCCCCTTATTATACTTGTTAATTAAGAATGAAAATCACGTTGGGATCTTGACATGAATGTGCTGTCAGTATAGATGTAACAACACAATATTAATTTTGATCCCATTTGTTGTCTAAGCCGCTAAGCTGATGCAAAAAGTGCAATTTTAAGTTAGGAATTAAAAATGAATCTCACCTTTCACTCAAAACTTTCCTCATGGTGAAAGCACGGAATATGAGGCTCATAAGTTACACCTACATCTTACAAATGTTGCTCAATCAGTTTAAAAACTAATTTACTGAAGGTTGAAGTGAAAAGTTACCCTGGTTCTATATCACTCATAGTGTTTCCCGCGATACGCCCTTTTAGCGCATCCGAAAGAATTCGGGATGAAGTTTCCGGGATCATGCAGCTTCCGGAGGCGCAGATATTAGCTCTAATGCATCTAGGAAGCAAATCTGGATGCATTCTTCAAAGTCCAAAGTATTTCAAAATACTGTACGCAGATTTCACTTTATTTCTTCATTTCAGTTTGTCAAATGCACAACTTCATGTTTAGATGCATCTGCGCTATTGTATCAGGGTCGTTGCATTTGCCAAAGAGCTTCATAAATATTCCTGAATGATGATAACCTTGCTCTGTATGTTGAATTAGCGTTGCTGATGAACGCGTGTAAACCATGTGATTCCATTTGTCATATCTTGAAGTTAACCTTGAACGTCGATGAACTTTAATACACACAAAATTGTTAAAGTCTCCAGTCTCATAAAAGATTCTCAGGAATATTCATCCTGTGTCGACGACCTACGACTGAGAGCCTTAGCAAGGAGATGGACATCATTTCTATCATTTTCTTTTTCATCCTATTCTACATTTCTGCGTGCGTTGGAATCATTATTTTCGCAGATTCAGACATCATCACATTTCTAAGCCACAAATTCGGAAAAGATCCATGTATGAAAAGAAGCCGTATTCATAAATGTAAGGCGTAAACAATTTGTCCTATTGTTTCAGCGAAGTTTTACAATGGGAAAGTTATTTGGATAACTGGAGCATCAAGTGGGCTTGGAGAAGCATTGGCAAAGGAGCTTGTCAGACATGGTGCAAAACTGGCTTTGTCAGCTCGAAGAGGCGATGAATTGGACAGAGTAAAACAACAATGTTTGAGTAGGTCACCACAAGTGTCAATTAAATAATCTTTCAAACTAATATTTATCTAATTTTGACAGGAATCAATCCAGAAATTGGAGACAAAGATGTCCTGGTGTTGCCATTCGACATTGTTGAAGTTAATTCTCACGAAAAGTATTTTCAACAAGTCCTAGATCACTTTGGAAAAGTAATGTGTATACACAATTTTTAGAAAGTTAAAATATTTCAAATTCTTTCATTTTTAGCTGGACGTGTTAATTAGTAACGCCGGTAGATCCCAAAGAGCTGAATGGCATGAAATCCATTTGTCCGTGGACAAAGAACTTTTTGAACTGAATTTGTTTTCACTGGTGAACTTAAACAGGATTGTTGTAAAATACTTTCTCCGTTCTGGTGGCGGTCAAATTGGTGTCATGTCGAGTATGGCTGGCATCCGAGGCGTCCCATTCTCGGCTTCATACACTGGATCTAAATATGCTCTCCAGGTAAAGTGAATTCGAAATAAAAGGACCATTAATTAAAAAAAAATTAAAATGCGCAGGGATATTTCAACAGTCTTAGGAATGAAGTCAGGTTCAAAAATATATCTGTTACGACGCTCCTCCCAGGTCCAACGTTTTCTGGGTTTTTAAGTCAGGCATTCACTGCAGAGCCAGGAAAGGTAAAAGCAACTATGAAACCCAGTTTTAATAAGAAAATGATTCAACGCAATTTTTCAGAAATTCGGAAAAGAAATGAGTGCTGATGACAACCGGATGACTTCTGAACGCTGTGCCGTTTTATCCGTGGCAGCGATGGCTAATGAAGTTGAGGAAGCATGGATTGGGTTATTTCCAACGATTCCTATGGCTTATGTCGGTGGCTACTTGCCCTACATTTCCTCCAAGTAATATTTTTTACATTAAGATTAGTCAACCCGATAACTGTCAATTAACTCATTTGTTCCATGTCATAGGTTGGAACTGCTCATGTGCAAGTACGGACTCTTCATAAAGTTTCGAGATAGTAGGGACACAATGAAGGAAAAGTGAAATTAAACAAAATATTCCAAGGAAATAAATCAATCTAATGAAATGCATTTTTCCTATTGAGTTAAGTTTACATTTATAACAAGTACAAGACTTACGGTCAATCTGTCATTTATAACCGATGAGTAAAAATGCTTTTGATAATTCCAGTTTTGTTTAGTAACGTTGCTACGAACAGATCAGTCATACGGAGCCAAATTACCATGCACTGGCCATTCTGATTCAGAGGAGAAAGTAATATCCGGAGCGTTCCAAAACTGTTTGATGTGTTCCAGTGGACTTCGGAGCGGTGGGACACGAGGTTTCGGCTTCATAAAATAAGTCAGGAATTCGATCGAAGGCAAATACTTCTTTGCTTCCTGTTCCAAATCGTTATGCAAATTTTTGATTGATTGCTCCACCGCTGGTTGGTCTTCTTCCGGAAAATCCTCTGGGTTCTGAGCAGGGGTGACCATTTCAGGCTATATAAACATCACGCATATTTGATTATCGTGTGTATTCTGCAAAACTTGTGCAAACCTCATTCAATACCGGCAAAACCGTGCCGAGTATCCACGCACTCTTGACGAATTCGTACAAGCGATTCCTGAAGCCTGGAACACGTGGCAGGAGGTCCAGAGTCCCTGGATTGTCTTTCACAATCATAAACCACTTGTCAATTGACTTCTGGAATACAAGAATAATCGTATTTTAACATTAAATTAGGCAATTACTTTTAAACAAAAAACCGTGTGGTTAAGCGTGTGCTAATAAGAAGCGTCATTTCTAACCTTCCGTCAGCACTTACAGAAAGGGCGGGAAATTCTGAAGTCTGAAAAAATTCATTCAGCATTCGGCTTAAAATTCGGCGTTTTTTAATTCCTAGTCGTTCCAGAATTTACAGGGTCATCAAGGTCAGTTAAGGTCAGAAGCTTAGTAAACCAGAAGCGGTGACCGGTCACAGGTTACGTGACACTACCAGCTTACGGTACAAAGGTAAGTATTTAATCTGACTAGTACCACAGTACAGTGTGGTGTTAACGTATTTTGTCATAACATTTTAGCCCCAGCATCAATATAACTGGGTAATCACCGCAGATAGACCTAGGCTCAAGCTACAAGACGATTGGGATTGTCTATTCCATTGTCAAAGGTATGCGTATATATTAAAAACCTGTCCCCTTCGTTCCTAAGCGTATAAAATTAACATGACCTGTACTCTAGAATGTATTCTAAGTTGCAGTTTGACTTGGCACTTGGGATAAGTTAGCGTTAAAAATGGTTGAATAGCTTGATGATTTCGTAGGGATTGGGCCGCTTTGCTTTCTTTCTGCTTCAGTGGGGAATTTTATTCCCCTGGTTAGGGTTATACTCACCGAGGGGAGTGTCATTTTGCCATTATTTTAAAGCTAAATGCTGGATGAACTGGTGTAATCAGATTTCAAATAGACTAACCGTGTAAACTCGAATGTAGCTCAGGATAATCATTTTCGTGGTTGGAACTTCTTTTTCTGAAAGTTCGACTTCATACTCGTTAGCACAGCCCAGGATGTAATTGTTCAAGTTCCCCTCAGAGCCCTAGAGATGAAATGGATGTTTAGGTTAAGGGTTTTATACCAGTGTAACAAGTAATCCAAGACCTCAAGAATATGGATAAAGTGCTTAGGGTACAAGACGAATACTCCAGTTACAAGTTCGTCGTAGGAGGAAAGGTTGACATCTTCGATTAATTTTTCATGGAATGTAGACACAGTTCCTGGCTCTTCCTCCTGGTAGGATGCAATCATCACTAACCTGTAGATGAAGGTTCTCTAAAGGTAAAACAGAACATTGAGTCACATTTAGGAGGCATTGTTCAGTGTTTTAAGTTAGGAGGCATTGTTCAGTGTTTTAAGTTACCGGTTCTTCAGCTTCATCGTCGAAGATGGTCTTGGCGGCGTTCGCTGCTGCACCTGTATTTTCAGTGACGGATTGCGTAGCATCTGGGTTTGTTTTTGAAACGTCTTCAATATCTTCATCAACAACCTCATCCTGAGTAGTTTTTGAAGGCTCCTCCATTTTGAGTTTTAAGTGTGGTTCACTTGAAAAGGTTTTCAGTGCAGCAGTGCTCGCAGGGCTTGTTCATGTTCGTTCTGAAGGTTGAAAGGTTCCAACGAGTTTCATTCTGGTCTTTCTGACTCCTCGCAGTTTGAGATTAGTCGATTGTTTGATCGAATTTTTCTGTTGACGTAGAAACTTCATTTGGTAGGAAGCTTTGGTAAAAATAATGGTAGTTAGCCAAGAGTTGTAGAAGAGAACTAAGTTATCATAAGCCACCATCTCTCCTAGAGGTTTGTTCAAAAAATTGAAACAATTTTTGTTATGACTTATTACAAAAGCCACCATGTCTGGAACCGGAACTGCTGCGACCAATGGCGGAGGACGACTTCGAGAGGGTGACTGGATTTGTGACGACCCTGAATGTGGGAATGTTAACTTTGCTAGAAGAAATACCTGTAATCGCTGTCAAAAAGAAAAGCCAATAGACAAGAAAAAGCAGCTCGGGACTGAAATTGGAAAAGCAGCTGCAGCGAAGAGCAGAGGATTATTTTCTGCAGAAGACTGGGAATGTTCCAAATGTGCGAATGTCAACTGGGCTCGTCGTTCCACCTGTAATCTATGCAATACTCCTAAATTTGGGGAAGTCGAAGAGAGGACTGGATATGGCGGAGGCTATAATGACAGAGGAGTTGTAGAATACATTGAACGAGAAGAATCGGATGACGAATACGATGAATTTGGCCGGAAGAAAAGGAAACTCAGGAAGCATTCAAGTTCGGGTGATGATGAGGTCCTGGATGCTAAGAAGAAGCGAGCAGCATCACCTGATTCAACACCAAAGCCATCGACTTCTTCTACTTCCTCAAATCTTCCTCCTCCCCCCGAAGACAAAGAGGAGAGCGAGGAAGAAGACGAAGAGGATGACGATGAAGATGGAGATTTGTCAAAATATGACCTCACAGGTTGGGGAGATGGTGGTGGCGAAGATGATAAGTGATCTGTCAAACTGGATAATTACATGAGGAATCATGAGAGGGAATTGTTTAAAAGCAACTTACTATTTAATTCATTTGCCCCAATCCCAAGTGTCTTACTGATTAATAGTACTCCTGCTGAGACAGCTTTTCTCTTTACGTCAGGGAAAGTAAAAGATCCTTTGTCAATCTTAATTCAGAAAGGTTAAAGTCTTTTTGATTTCCAAACATCCAAACTTAAATAAATCTTTTTACCTAATAGTAATTCATGGAAGAGGCAAAATTCACTAATAAGATCATGTCCTTTTATTCGTTTCAGAGATAGAAGGGCTTTGAGGATCATGCCAAAATGGAAAACTTTTATAAAGGGACCTGGATTGCATGACGAATTGGCAAAATACTCCGCCACAACTTCTGCACTAGGGAAATCAGGAAGTGAATCCTCCACTGACAAGCTAGACGGGGAGACCGCGAAACAAATTTATGAGCAGATAATTAGTGATCCTTCTTCCTCATTACCTGCGACACCGTCAACCAGTTTTCTGTCGGGAGCAGCGAGCGCTCCTGGAAAACCTAAGCCAAAACATAAAACTCTGCTGGAGTTGATGAGACTCTGTGAGGCCAATGATGTCACTGGGCTGGAAGATTATTTTGACCATTATGCAGAAACGACGGATATCGACGCTTGTGACCAGTACGGCTGGACGCTCTTGATGTCTGCTGCAGTTTCCAATTCTTCCGGTTGTGTAGAACTTCTTCTGAGACTGGGCTCGGACTGGAGGTTTTGTGACAAAAGCGGTTCTACGGCCTTTCAGTTGGCCAAGAAGAATCGGCGACTGGAGATTTGTGATTTGATTCGCAGTTGGGCTTTGGCGCAGCAGCAGGCGGAGTCAGGAGAGGAAGGAAGCTCTACTGGAGAAGATCCAGACGTTTGTAGTGAGCATCAGGAAAGTTTCTGTGAGCCTTGTGGCGTCACTTGCAAAGACCCAAGTCAACATGACAAATCAATTGCCCATTTAGTTTCTACAAGTGAACCAGGTTCATCCAGAGTTCATTTCGGAATTCCCGAGAGTAATAGAGGGTTTCAGTTGATGCTCAAGAGTGGATGGGAACGCGGTGGTTTAGGACAAGATGGCCAGGGACAAAAGTTTCCAGTGAAAACTGTGCTAAAGCGTGACAGGAAAGGGCTTGGGCGTGACAAGGCCAAAAAAGTAGCAAAAGTGACACATTTTGCTCCTTTTGACACAGCTGCAGTCGAGTCCGAGAAAGGCAAAAGAGTCGAAGCAGAGCGAACATTGAAGAAGGCCGAATCTGAAAAGCAACGAAGCAAAGACAGGACGAAAGAAATTAATTTCAGACGAGATTTCCACGACGGACCTTAGCCAACCAATCAGGATCAAAAACCCATCATCATGGCTGCAAATCTAGACGACCCTTTGACCAAACAAATGATTTCACACTTGACCGAGATGGAGGACAAAGCAGAAAAAATTATTTCCGGTAAACATGACCTCGTGGAATTGGATAGGATGAAGAACAACAATCGCGTGGCTCTCCGCCAAATCAAGAAATCAAAGGTAGACAAATTGTGGATTGCAATGGGAAATACTCTGTTTCGTTTCAAAACGGAGGAAGCCAAGCGATTCTTGGAAGAAGGTAAATTAAGTAAACACGAAAACTGTAGAGTGTTCTAACATTAAATTCAAAAACGTTTTTTTTTAATTTTCAGAGCAAGGGAAAGTGGACAAATCAATTGAGGAAACACGGAATGAAATGAAGGTGAATGTCACCAAACTACGAGACATTGAAGGGAAGCCGCCATTGAAAGGATTCCATTTGAAACCCTTAGCCCAGGATGAACTTCATGCTGTGTATGAAACTCTCAAAAAATGAATCTTCATTAAACCTCTAAACTGTTAAGGAGTTACGGTAAATTAAATTGGTCATTTAAGTTGTGATTATTCCAAATGGGAAGAAGCCTTTCAACCACCGTTTTCCGTCACTTTTGCTTTTGCCTGATATGCTTTACACTTGGCTAGATACTCTCGTCTAATATGGTTAAACATGTAACGAAAGAAAAACAAAAGATCATCAAACTCTCCCGAGTATTCTTCAGAAACAAAGGCTTTGTGGTAGATCCTGGAAAAGTAGTAGATTGCTTCAATTGTTGCTAAATACGTTGATGGTTTGTTGTGTTGTTGCCGCCAGAAGCGAGACTCATATCCCGAAAGTATTACTTTTGGCAAACCTACCAACACACAGATTACAAGTTTAACGTAACATCCTCTGGAGAAGTTAAACCTTACACTAAAAGTGTAACTTACCTATCAATCGAGGGTCATGTGATATTTTGAAGGTTTGGTTCCAAGTACAGTCAATGAAAATCACTTTTTTGTACGGGAATTCTCCATGCTGAAGCTTCATTCGGTCCATAAACTCCGGAGCATCAACTGCATCATTCGACGGGAAGACAAGAATACTCTTAAATAAGAAGAAGGGAAATCATGCCATGAACTTTGGAAATGGACTCCTTGGCCACTTACGTCGTTGGTGTCTGGTAATTCAGGATAAATGGAAATGTCAACTGACTCTGGTGCTAACAGTACCCCATGCACAGCAGTACTTTTCCCATCGGTTTCTCCTATGTGCTTAACAACCGAGACATGTAAGGGTAGCTGCAAACGTAGAAATAATAAGACTGTCAAATCAGAATTTGGAAGTTTACGTTTGTATATACCTGAACATGTGGGATTTTGTTTTCCAACGGTGACAACAGAACACGGCAATTGTAACAGAAGAATTTCCTAGCTTTCATACAAATGTGACACTTTGTCCGTCCTGGTAATTCATCCAAGAAGTCTGCAGAAGTAATTTTAAAGTCCTTGAAGGCATCAGCTGTTTCCATCTCAGTCACACCTCGAGCTCTAGTTGTATACATTTCCTGCAAAGTGAAGGTAATATGCTTTATTGAGTTGTATCTTCACCCAATCCAGGTAAGGTTAATTAAATAAATTAAAATATTGAAAGTTCAATCCAATGTCAAATTGTCGAGGTTTCCGGCTTACACCTAATTACTGATACTTTTTCCATCTTTTGTTTTATGTAACCTACCTGTATCAAAATCCAAGGCTGTTCAGCTGATCTATAGGTACAGATGACCTCCTGACCCAAAGTTTGGTACGCGTGGCCACTTTTAGAAAAAATGGAATTCGCACGTGGACTTGTAAAAATTAACGAGTTGAATGGCCAAAAAGTGACAAGCCAATTTCCCGCCATCTGTGTTGTCCAGTGGCCAAGTGAGACGCAGGTGACCTTTGGTGACTGACATTCGAGGTGGGTGTGACCTCAAAATGATATGGTCCATCGTCTTTCGTCAATTTAACGTCGAGAATTCTACTTTTGGTGGAATAAATAATCGGTTTTTGAAGGATCGAACAAAATGCTAACAGAAACTGACACTGAATTGAGTGAATTTATTTGCATGAGTTCATTGACCTCAGATGGTCACTCGTTGTGTTGTGAGGAGACTGCTGGTGGCATCTTGAATAGCAATTAACCGAAATTCAGAAAATCTACAAATAAATTAAGGAACAGTAGGTACATTGTTTACTTATAACTTAGAAGTAATTGAAACAACTAAACATTTGTCAGGAAATCATCGTACGTTAAACTTTAGTTTAAGCGAAATAAAATATATTACTGTAAAATTAACCGACAGTGTCTGATTCTTAAAAACCATCATGAAGTTCGGTATAAGCAGATTGTGGATAGTTAAGGCACACATTGAATTTTGGTCACTTGGTCCGAAACCAAAACATTGGTCCATTTCTAGTCATCATCAGTGGAATCCTCATACTCGGATTCGTCACTTGTGCTCGACGGTGTATCAATCTCCTCCTCCTCGTCTTCATCATCCACGTACTTCTTTGAAGCCTTCGTCGTCTTGTTGGCCAGCCTCTTGGGGCGAGTGGGAGGCGGAGATGGACTTTTAGCCGTCTCAATAACTTCCGGTGAACTTATGGTGGACGTTATGGGACGGTTCTCTTGCTCACTGTCATCCCCACCTGAATCTGCTGCCTTGCCCTGTCTTGGATCTGGTTCAAGAGTAGTTGTCACAGTGTTTCCATCTGGTTTACATTCCGCAGCTGCCCCGTCCTCTGGTTTGAAGACATACTCTCCATATTCTACAAAATTCAGAAATCGAGCTTCATTAATGGATAACTCCGTTGTCGTCAGTTGAAAACATACTTTCAAATGTCGCTTTATGGACGCTCAGGAGTGGAAGGCCATTTTCTTTTAGCTTCGCCACTCCCTCGGTACAAGTCCGAATGAGAGTCTTTTGTACCGTCTTGAGATGCTTTTCCAGTTGCAAGAGTACTTCATTCGTGTCATAGAACTCGACAATCTTGACGCAGCAGGGGTGACAGAATTTGTATTTGAGAGATTCCAGTGGCTTGACATCAACGTTGAGTCCTTCCCAAAAGAATTTGAACAGTTTTTCCTTGTCCTTGTCATCGGTGGAAATGTTTTTGGAGATTTCTTCGCTTGCACAGACGACGCACCTGTTGTGACTGTACTCTACTCGAGAGGTCATCGTAGTTGACCTCCACTCACCGACTCCTGAATCTTCAAAGTAGAAAAGTAATTGTAGCTTCTTATTCAATTGATTGATGAACCGCGAACCTCCAGAAATTCTCCAGGAAGTGACCGGGTCTTTTGGTTTGTTTTGGAGTGATGAATTTGGCGCGCGGCTTGGAAAGGACGCTCGAAATTGTTTAGAACAAGAGCTTACGGGAACGAAAAATCAACCCGCAACTACAAGCCAAAAAACCTTCATTCTCCAGTGGTGTCACTTGATCAAAGGTCAACTGATGCTTTTGACCTCTACAAGTTTCAAAATCAATTGTGTAAGTTACGGCTTAGTGGATTGGTTCTGACTTTGTAACCTTGAAGAATTCAGTGGATCGAAAACCTCCATTTGACATTCCTGTGACCACCATTGACTCGTAGAACTTCCAATTCATTCCGATTTCTACTTCTGCTAGAGAATCAAGAATCGTTCAGTAAACGCCAGAGGAATTGAACAAATGTCTAGAAACTTCCAATTTCCAATTCTTATTCGAGTTCCAATTCCAATTGAGTGGATTCCAAGGCTCCGCTCCACCAAGAGTGTAAAAGTTGAAGGAATGAAAGAATAAAAATTAGCAAACTTGAAGCGTAGGTCCATGATTATGATTTGGTTTATTAAACAAAAACGAACACTTAAACTATCTTAACTATTCGATCTGACAAGTCAAATCGTTACATAGAACTGGTGGAAATGGCAAGCACAATGATGATTAACTTAATTAACTTATGTCTAACATCGAGTCATTGGAGAAGAGGATCCTATTAGGCTACAATAATGCTGCCGCTGTAATTGACGAACGCGAGGAAGCCTCCTTTCATGATGGCGACGTCCATGGGCCCCTTGATGTTGATGTGTCCAATGGTATGAATGACGTGAAGACGCTCAGCGGTGGGCGAGATGATGACGACGGAGTTGTCCTTGTTGTTGGCCACGACGATGTTTCCGGAAGCGTCCACGCAGACTCCAGAGGGCCGCCTCAGTCCACCGCGGAAGAATTTTGAGCATGATGTGCAGGCCAGATCCAGCTTGAAGACAGCATGGGAGTTGAAGGTCGTCACGTAGATGACCGTGCCTGAAGAAAGGGAGATGAGTCCAGGGCTGATGAGTCCCATCGACGAAGAAGGTGACCGCACCGGTGAGGTCAAAGGCAACTCCACGCGGGTAGTAGAAGTCCGTTGAGACTGAGGATCCGGATTTGAAGCTCCGAAGAAAAGTTCCGTCCGGGTTGAGCAGCTGGACCCGATCGTTCCTGGCGTCGGCCACCGCGATGATCCCGAGTTTGGAGACGCTGATCCCCCAGGGGTAGAAGAACTGGCCAGGGCTGCGTCCCTGTTTCCCGATGACAGCAAGGAAGTCTCCGACGGGGCTGAAGATTTGGACGCGATGGTTGTCCTTGTCG
>VNWY01000752.1:0-30201 GCA_009869845.1 Pseudachorutes palmiensis | reverse complement strand
AGAGGGATTTATCCCCCTATAGAGGGATTTATCCCTCAATACGGGGTTCTGATCCCTCTAGAAGGGGATCTTTGCCGCACTCCAAGATCCCCCTATAGAGGGTTATC
Organism: Pseudachorutes palmiensis; assembly: GCA_009869845.1. Lineage (NCBI taxonomy): Eukaryota > Metazoa > Arthropoda > Collembola > Poduromorpha > Neanuridae > Pseudachorutes > Pseudachorutes palmiensis. Next base: position 30,094 of record VNWY01000752.1, on the reverse strand, counting down.
TCACACTGTAATAGATGCGGTTGTATTCAGTTATAAATTGCTACTCGAACAAAGTCTCAACTTACCTAAACACAAGTACAAAGGAGAAACATTGAAACCACTTCTCTGGCTCCTCCTTTTTATGGGAGTGGTTATGACAACTTGCTACAGGGGAAAATTGACATCAGATGTCACAGCCCCTCTTAGGGCTTCATATCTTTCTACAGTGGAAGAGGCACTAAGTCAAGGCTACAGGGTTCTGCTTCCATTGTCACGAAAACACCAAGTGCTTTTTGGCTATGGACGGTCGAATATTTTATCAAATGAAAATGAAGTCATGGGAGCTGTTAGTTTTTATTCAACGGACCTGGCTGAGACAATAGGAAGCACAATACACGGACTTCACGTTAGAAATACGATGAAGTCGTTGTACAAAAAGTTTTTCAGAGCCCTTTACTTTAATACAAGCAGGGCCTTCTCTGCATTAGGGCATATAAATAAATGCCATAAGACAATTCTCATTTCAGAAGAAGATAAAATGGATGAGCACTTGAAGGGACTGCAAGCTTATTCAAATGGACGAAAGGTGTACAGAGGTAAGGATAAATTCATGCCAAGAACGAGCATTTGGAATTTTGGAGAAATGCAGTGGGACAAGGGGGGATTGTTCCATACAAGGTTTCAAACTCTTATTCATTCAGCCATACTTGAACTGGAAGACGAAAGGCACCACAAGAAATATGTGAATATGTTGAGGAAGCTGAAATTGCTTAGCAGGAAGCAGCGAGTGGTGAAAGTCAGTATCAGCAGCAACATTGTGATATCCACTGGGATATTGTATGCATCAGCTATACTGGCTACAATTTGGATAATGTTAATGGAGCTGCTGATATATCGTATATGCCTATGTCATCATTTCACCAAGTCAATCTCAGTTTCCTGCTGAATTCGAGACATTCGTCAGTTAAAATAATATCCAGCATTTCCAAGTTGAATATTCCTGATTCTCTTATTTATAGTACAATTGTCTCATTCTTATAAATTTTTTTTTTAAGTTAATCAGACTGTATTAATTCTAGTCATGTTTCTAATTCAATCCGGTTTCATTCAATTGTGAATTCATTACTGTCAATCAATACACTGTCTTAAAACGTTTGCCAAATATTCTGAAAAGAAATTATGAAATGCCAGATTCGTAAAACAGAAAACATGCCTTGGCGAATGAAGTAGTTAATAAAAGAAGAGATATGGGAGAATAATTTCAATGTTACACAGCACAGGAGTCAGTTGAAAAACAACGCGTCTCAAAAATCGTCTAAAAAACCGAAACTGATCATTATGAAAATAGTTTTCGAAATCGTATTACCGAGAAATGCTTTGTGTACTTTCAAGGAATAAAAAAAACTGTCTTGTCGGAAGTGTAAATACCACAAACAATGCTCATGAGTAATCCTATCTTTATAACTCTACTGATAACAAACCTGTGAAGTGGCTTTCACACAATTTCGAGTAATTTTTCTAGTGGTCGGACTGTTGTTAAAAAGTAAACTTGCATGTCACATGTAGTTTACTAACACTTTACTAATTCCCAAACCACCAGTAAATTACACCGACATGTCGACTGATTTCGATTCCACCATCATAAATTTAATTCAAAAGACTCCGCTTATTGACAACCTCATACAGCTACTGCCAAAAAAAGATTTTCCAACAGTGGATCACGTAAGTAGGATTGAATTAAACCATTTGAGTTACATTTTTGCATATTCCAGGGTACAAGGGTAGTCACTCAGTATCTAAAAGCAAGAAGACTCTATGACAAGTTATTCCAAGAGAGCCATGCATACAGCAATGACAGTACTCGAGAAAGACTACAGCGAGTATTCCACAATTCAGGAAATGGACACGCCGGTGACGTTTTTCTTTCAATCCGAATCCCACCTGAGTTTGACTCTTTTGCATTCTGGAAGAGAATCATCGAGTCCCTGGCCATTGACCAGAAACAAAGCATCCTTCATCCCAAGAACCAGTCTAGTCTTCGCATTTCAACTGCTTCAGTATTGCAAATATTCGGAGCCACGAAGGTTGGGAATGCAGCCAAGACAGAAACCCTTATGCGAGGGATTGCAGCCAAGTGTGTGTTGATGCATTTACCTCCTAATGCATTCACAAAGGGATCAGAGGGCCTTGATCGGCTAATCAAAGACAACATCGATTATTTCAGAGCAAGCCTTCGTGACGCTTTACTCAACAAACGAGACTGGAATGATAAAACTTTACTTCATGTAGCCGTCGATGCTAGAGGTTAACATTACAACAATTAAGAGAAAATAAATTGCGTTATTACAATGATTTAATAATTTTACAGTTCAAGCATGCCTGGAAATTGTGCTGAAATATTCCTTCGAGGCTGGTGTCAAAGGAGAAATTTTAGACTCAAAAGACGCCTTTGGAAACACTGCGCTTCATTTAGCACTACGAAAGCAATACGCACGGGCATCAAAGAAACTAATCCTAGAGGGCGCTGATGTCTTCCTTATGTAAGATTTTCAGTTGTGGCTGAGTTTTTGATAAAAAATAATTGGTTTAGGAATAACCGGAATCAATTCCCACTACAAATTATTTACCAACGGTTTCCGGAAATTGGGCTTCATCTTATGGATTTGGCAGTCACTGCTAGTGATGGCCTTTGCAGAGAAGCCTTTTCCCTCAACGTGGATTTTGGGTATAATGTTTCATAAGTTGATCATTGTTGTTGATCATTGATAATTGCAACTATTTCATATAATCCAGAATCCTTTCAACCTACATTCAATTTCATGAAGACGCGGAAAACAGACTGCGACATTCACATCAACGCCTTAAAAATACACCCTGCATAACCAAAGATCAAGAATATTTTCAAGAAAAGCTAACGGATGATATTGAAGGTCAGAAGATTTCAAGCTCTGCCAGATCATTGCCAGCACTGAGTCCACAATCATCGACCAAGAGCAGCACCTACAGGAAAGAATTACATCTACGCCACGAAGAAATGCAAATCCTTGCCTTCCTTGTATACAATGAAGCCAAATGTTGTTCACAAGTCCTTGCTCATCCTGTAACACGCCACTTTTTACAGCTAAAGTGGGATCGACTGAAACACTACATCCATGCTGCTTCCGTCCTAAGACTCATCTACTACCTCCTGTACTTTGCAGTCACATTTCGCATCTACTTTGTGGATTGTCCTCATCAGAAAATCGATTCCGTAATTACTGCAACAATTGAATGCAAACTGTCGACTACTACTTATGCATTGATTCCAATTACGCTTGGGCTAACAGGAGTTAGTATCCTGACTGAAATCATAAAGCTTCCGGTGATTGTGCAGGTGAGCCAACTCAAAACTTATTGGCTCGGGTACCTAGGCCTAGGAGCATGGACCAGAATCCTGTTTTTCGCCCTGGTGATTGGCAGCACTATTTCACCCTATAGCCAGTCACATCTTCATTCGTTCCAGTATCTCATCGCGATTGTAAGTTTTGTGTCAATTTTATTCTTTTTTGACATTAATTATTGTGTAGATTGGCGTACTAATGGGATCTGTGCTGATCCTTCAAGTTCTGGGGGATTCAAATTTAAACTTTTGCGTCTACTCCATTTACATCCACGTCTACGCCAGAGTAATTCGTCGGTTTCTATCAGTCTTTGCCACCTTTGCCTCAATCATCCTGGGATTTGCAATTTCATTCAGCATCATCTTCCCACAGCCAAAGGAATTTTCCACATTCGCACGCTCCTTCTTTCGCCTTCTGATTATGATCCACGGAGAGTTTGACTTTGAGGATAAGTCGCTCATTGCAGATGCAGATGGAGACCTCTGGTTCTTTTGGTCTGGACAGATTCTATATGTTGTCTTTGGCAGTGTGATAACACTTGTGCTCATTGATGTCTTCCTCGGCTATACCGTCAGTGACATCAAAGTAAGTCCACCTTTCATTCTACGAAAAACCGTTTTTTCCTTATTCCTTACTACACTTTTTGCGTAGGAGCTAACAGGGAAAGCCGAGGAAGTACGGAGAAGCATACAAATCCAGCAAATGTTTGTAGCCGAAAAGTATTTGGTGTTAGTAAAGCACAAGCTAAGGAAAGTATTTGGCGATAAGGTGGACTGCTTAAAGATAACTGTGATCCAGGATTCTCGACTGAGAAAAGGAAGGCAAGTGCACTACAATCACAATTAAACAAATCAAATCGGAATCAAATAAGTTTTATTTTGATTTAGGAATGACGTTGCAGTTGGTTTGGATGAATTGGATGAGCAAATGCAATCTGAATTTAGAGAAATACTCCACGAACATTGAATTTAATCTCTGGAATGTTTTAGTTGATAATTGAATTAATCCAATCCAAATATTGTACAACTTCTGTATAAACTCCGGGCAATCCTGGCACTGCACGTCTGCAAATAAAATATGTAGCACCAGACCAAATGAAAAAGAGGATACGTTACTTGTCTCCCCAACTGACAATTCCTGCAAGGTATTCTCCATCGTCATAAGCTACAAGAGGTCCACCCGAGTCTCCATGACAGGCATCCTTACCCCCAACGTCCATATACCCAGCCTTGAAAAACGTTTCCTTTTAAATGAAGTCAAATGGTTATGGTTATGGCTTACACAAATCATAATATCCCCGTTGACTCGGTCCTTTGATTTTGCTTCATACGATGCCACGCATTTTTTGTCGTCTATAATCGGCACTCGAACTTTGTGAAGAATATCCGGAGTTTCACCATCATACGAAAGATCACCCCAGCCAGATGCTTGTGCCATTCCAGTGGAGCGATGTCCAGGTTTTGGTAAAGCAATAGGAGCAACGGCATCATTGAATTCCAAAGGCGTTTCCAACCGAAGAATGGCAATGTCGTTGGCCCGAGTGCCGTTTTTATTGTTGTAGTTCTTGTGAATAAACTTTTTCACTACAACTGACACCTGCTCAGTTCCATCTTCCTGGTATAAATTGTATTCTCCAGCTTCGATCGAATATTCAAATAGTTGTGTGACAACGCAATGGGCAGCAGTTGCAACATGCAAGGAATTGAGGATCACTGCACTGCAATATGGCTTGCCATTGTACAACAATGACGCATGAAACTGAATTTCATTCCTTTCAGCTGGTTCTCCACCAACAATTAAAGCCTGGAGTGGAGTATTTTGTACTACTGCAAGAATGTATAACACAACAATGCCTACGACTGGTATCATTTTTCACTTAAAAAATACAACTGGCATTGCCTCTCCTATTGACATTGATTACATACTTCCATTTGAAATGCGCATAGTGTCTTATCTCCGCGTTTTGGGAAAACCCTTTATCGTAATTAATGTGTTGTGATTTCCTCGTAAATTGTAAACTAATTAGCTGAAATAATGGGGAATTTTCGCGTGTTAGGGCTAAACGCTCAAGCGCTGGTGTGATGAATTCAATGTTATTGAATTTTAAGTTTGAAATCTTCATACTACCCTCCTATGTCACGATCAAGAAGCAAGGTTCAAGCAGTTCAAATTGTTCCTTTTTTATTCTTCTATTTAAAATTCTATGGCGTCACTTGTAACCTTTTAATTTGAGTTGAATAAGAACAACTGATTATAGGTATGCTAAACTTCTACCAAAATTGTGGGATATCGAATATTTGATGACATACATAATAACACATTTTGGGTAAGCTTAAAATCGATAATAAAATCGAATCATAATAATTATTTTGATAGCACACAGAACTTGCTTCGTATAAAGTATTCCAATATCAGTCAATGCCAATAATAGACATCTTCAAAACCTGGTTTATGGATGAAATGCTTTGATAAGAGCTGTCTGTAGTCAGTGTGTCATTAACCAAAGTTTAGACTGGAGATTTTATGATTAGCACATGTATGCAGAAGTAGAAAAGCCGAAAATTATACCGTTTGAATAATAATTGTTATTTAGAGTACATTTTACATTTAATGCTTGACTTAGGAGATAACTCCGGAGATACGGCTAATGGGCATTTTAAATTATGGACATTTAAAGAGAATGTTGGACTTATTCGGGAATCCAGTAATCAAGAAAATGTTTACGGAAAAGGAGTTTAAAATATTTTTCGGAGTTTTCACCCTCACGTCAAAATTTCGTCTGGCCCCATTTTCATTCGCAAATGGAATTCTCCTTGGAGTAAAATCAAAACTCCGAGATTGGCTTGTGCGGATCTCAGTTGGGTTTGATTTAGTCTGTGTTTATTTTTTACTCAGAGAAGCTTTGACGCAATTTCGAACAGACGAACAAAACCGGGCACTGTTCAATCTGATTTCGGTTTGCTGCGTGTCCACATTTGCAGGAATTAAACTAGGAATGGACCAATACCGATCCGAGTTTATCCAATTAGTAAATCACGTGGTTTCATTGAACAAAAGATTTAGTAAGAACTAAAATATTAGGGAGGATTTATAACAACTAAACTTATTGATATTTTAGGTGAGGAATATATAGGTCGAGAGTTCATAGTAAATGTATGGGGTGAGCGTCTCTTTGCTGGGATCCTGTTAATTGAAGTGGGAGCAGTGAATACGGTTACCATTCAATCTTGCTACCTTCTAATTAACACCTTCGATTCTACCAGTATGACGCTCCTTTTCTTAGCAGCTATTAACATCTCAAACTTCATTTACCTCAATTACATCGTCCCTTCTTTTGCCGCTTTCATGATGGCACTGAAAACAAGTTGTTTCTGGCTGAAGGAAGCATGGTACAAATTAAAAAACAACTAATGGCATTTTTAAATTTTAAATTTTATTACAGTCGCCTTGTTGAGAATGGGAAGGAAGAGTCGTTGGTTATATATCGAACCATTTCAATGTTGAATGATCTCCAAAATATTGCGCTTGGAAGTACCTTCGTCCCAATATTAAAACTTGGCTGCGTGTTGACTCTTTACGTTTCAATGACTGCCGTCACCATTCTTCGTTCTGTCGTCGATCCATTCGTTTTTGCAATTTTTGTGGTCATCGTTACTACCTTGGTCTTGGTTTTGTGCCCAGCGGCTTTGGCCATGTCCAAAGTCTACAATATGTCAATGAAATTCCATCAAGCAGCTTTTGCAATTTCAGGAACAAATCAAAGAAAGGAATTGAAATCTCTGCAAGTCATGAAATCAACAGTAGGGAATTTCTACTATATGGAGGGGCAAGCTAAGCTGACACTCCTTGATGACATAGCACGAGGGATTTCATTCATGCTGATCACTTTCAAGTAAATCCTCAAGCAAGTACTCGTAAAACAACAGAACTGTTGGGTAAGCCACAGAACTTTATCTTAATTGTCTATCGTTCACTCCTTCAGTGTCATTACGAAGCTATTAAAATATTATGCTTGCGTGTCAAATGTATATTAGTTGATAACTGCTTAGTAATAACAGTTGGCTTAATAAATGTTAAAAGCCGTTCGAAAAGCATGTAATTTACGAAATTGCACAAATTAGCGTAATTAGAGATCCAAAAAATATTTAGCAAAACACAATTCATCGCTGAAACTATTGAATTAGCAACGTAAAAGGCACTCCGCTTTTCCACATAAAACTGATAAGAAAAAACAATTATATCACATTGTAACAAAGTAATTTACTATTATTGCTTATAATTAAGAGGTATTAATCAAATTTTTTCCAAAATCAATGTACTTTACTGTTGAGCAATTATATAAAATCATGTAACTGCAAAATCAGGAGATAAATACATTATAAGGAAGAAACACTGTTAAATATGCTCCACAGCCACCATATTCCGTTGCCCATTTCAAAATTGAAAATGCTCACAGAACGAGCTATTCGAACCTTCAGTCTAATCCTCCATGTTTCTTGCAACATTCTTAAATTCATCCCTTACGTTTGGGACCCAGTGGCTTACAGGCTTTTACCAGCGCCAAAGGCAAATTTGCACATTTTTAATTTCCATCGTTACTTTGACCATTTTGTCACGGCACTGTCATTCTACCGTTTCTGCACGGCGGATTGGCCAAATATGCCAGATCGACAGAAAGTCATTCTATTCTTGTGGTCACTGGCTCATTTCCTTACTTTCATTTGCTTAATGCAGTTCAAATTTAAACGTATTGAAATCATGAACTTTGTCAACTCACTTTGCGCTTACATTCAAAAACATCGAGGTAATGGAATTAATTCCAAACTTACTAAAATATGTTAATTGTGAGTTTACAAAATGTGTTTAGGGGAAACCGTGAAAACTGATGACACTTCTGCATACGTCATAATTGTTGGTTTCTATTTCATTATCACTGGACCAGGTTTGAGAAATGTAGCTTATGAATATAGTCACAAATGCTTGTGTTCTTATTAGCTCACGGGACGGGGATGATTGAAATTCCATGTACGCCACACTTTGTATCAAGCTTGGTATTTGATTGCCGCTACCCGAGCGAAGACGTCGAAAGCATTGTTACCAAGATTCCATACTTTTTATTCGAAAGTTACATCGTCACCCTCTGTCTTATTCTTTTTGCTTTCAACTCCGTCGTTGTATTCCTTGGCCTGGCATGGGTACGCCGGGAATTGCTCAAAATTCAAAGCTTGACACACGAGCATGAGGCAACGCCTCATCAGGCAATGCCTGGAGACGGAAATGAGAAGGCTGGAGACACAAATCAGGTCAAACTGGAAAACATCTTTGTCCGTTACAGGACGTGTCAACGGGTCAATAGTTTGCTGAGGGAGGGCTTTGCCTTCTATTTGGAATGGTTTCCGTCCGTTCTGCTTGGGTTAATTTCCGTTCTCATTTTCGCAACGATCAAGCTTTGGTATATTCCAATCCACGCTTATTTGCTCTTTCCTGCTTGCTCAGTGCGATGTTTCATTGAGGCCATGGTCCCTTTGTCAATGGCAGGAAATGTCAATGAGCAGAGCATCGCGGTGTTAAAATGTTGGAAGAAAACAATCAAAAGTGAACAATCAGGCAAATTGCAAAAATGGCTTCGAGCGTTTCACCGTTCCTGCCCAATCATAGCTTGCACTGCTGGCTCATTGTATACGTTCGAAAATTCAATTGTCCTCTGCACGTTACACAATTGCTTGCAATTGTCAATGAACTTGCTTTTGATGCATAAGAAAGCTAGTTCAGGCACAGTGGCTGAAATGGTTTCGAACTTGTAAGGTTGAGCAACTCCTATTTTCAGTTTTTCAATTTTATTAAAAAAAAAGACAATATGGCATTTTACTCACACGTGGTTTTAAAACAGAAAGGTTTTGTTTTCCTGTCATAAATTAACTGAAACTTTGTGTAAGGTGTAACCCGAAATTCAAACCATTACAATCGCGATGAAGCGATAATGACACGCCAATCGCATCTTGTTGCAAACCTCCCCCAACCTTTCTAGTCCCATAGAGAGTTCAGCCTTATTTATTATTGCAAAACAACCGTTATTCCAATAACCCTGATGGCCTCCTTTCCTACAAGATTGTAAACTGTTATGATAGAGGTCACTGACCACTAGCCGTCTGATTACGTGAGGAATGTAAATGAATCGAGACATTAGCAGAAAAATAATCGAAACTTACGTTTCATTTGGGACATTTGTATTCCCTCTATTCGAATTACTTTTATGTCCCCCCCCCCAAATGCACGGCTGAGAAACAAGTAATAAGGTGTATAATTTGGAATCAATTAGTAAGCATATGGTAGTTTAATGGTATTTATTAGCCATTATCAGCGGTAGGCAGGAAGGCAGGATTGACACTGTGGTGTCCCCAGTGTCAACGAACTCAGTCCATATCTTATAACTTCCATATTATCCCGATCTACCTTCAGTAACTCGGTAACTCAATCGACGAACTGTCATTGAGGTATTAGTAAAAATGGATTCCTGCAGAATTCCGCTCTCTGCTTTTCTACTGCTATTTAGCATTGGTCATACTGTCGCTGGAATTCCAGGTTAGTTCACAATCGTCAAGCCTTTGATTTTAATTTCAATTTTATAAATTCTATATTAGCACTCCGTTACATTTCATCGAGGGACCTGATTCGGAACAAAACGATCGAGGTACTTCGTCGGAGTTCAGTGATCCCAAAATTTGATCACATATTTGTGCTCAATGACACCCTCTTCTCAGCCGATTTCGAGAATATTAAAGGAAAACTTACTTTGGTGTAAGAACTTTGAATTAAATCTGTAATTGAGTTTAAATCGTATTTATTACTTGCAGGAACACAGTTGCCAGTGGACTTGATTCTTTAATAGACGACATGCAAATCAATTTAATAACTTTGAGGACAAATGTTGCCATTTCTGTTCCGTCTAAAGTGACAATTTCCGGTATATCTTATAAGGAAGATTATCATCGTCACAATAATAATTGAGTGTTAAATAGGTAACTACAATTTGGACGGGAGATTGGGCCTGGCAGAAGATGAAAGCGCTTCGGCTTCAGGGAGAGGATCATTCCTTGGGATCGTGAACAATCTGACTATACTCCTTGAAGCAAAGCTGGACGTTGCACTTTTATCTGGGAAAGCGTCAATTTCAAATCTTGATCTCCAAGTAACGTATCAGTCTATTAGCATCAATGCCGATCACTTTGCATGGAATGAAGAACGTGTCAATTGGAAAAGGGTTAATTCTGAGCTCAACCATAATTTCCAAGCAGTTTGGAATCAATACCAAGAGCGACTGGTCTACGCTATGAAAGAAGGCTTAAATGAGCTATTGAGCGTAAGATGGTAATATGCCTTGGGACAAGTTAATATCTAGTAATTTTCAGGAAACAACATTGGAAGACATTGTGGACGTTTTTCAAGGGAGCAAAACCTTTGGGCAACTCGTTAATTCAAAAGTCCTGGATGAACTACAGGTTCGACGGCGATTGTGAAATGATGCCAAGAGTAGTGTAAGATACAACTTTACAATGTAAAATAAATTATTAAATGATTACTGCGAATCATAAAACAGCGCCCGGCATTACACCAGACCAATTTTTGCAATAGGAAATTACTATTCAACGTTTGTTCATCGTTTTTAAAACAAAAGTCAAATGCACAAAATGCCTGTGAATTGTTTGTTATTTCAATTATTTCACGAGCAAGAAAAAAATGAGTCTAAAATAATTTCCAGTTGAATCTGGTGGAACAATTCAAATTTTATTCCACGGCATGTCTATCGTGTTTGTGAATTCTGGCTAGAAAATAATTTTACAAGGCTTTTGTCAACACTTTATTTCTGGCATGAGCTGCATTTTCTTGTAGAAAAGTGAAATAACTTAAGAAAATGCATGAAAGCATTACGATGCTTTAGGAAACATTTTCCAAAGTTTTTTATTTTGGTCACTTTATTAAAAGAAAAACTTTTTAGCATTAATCGTAAACGCGCTTACCTTTAAAACTTCAATTTTCAGTGTTGGAATAAAATGAGAAAAACATCAAAACCAACGTCGTAGAACTTACAAAGTGAATAAAAATTAATAAATTAACGCCCGGAGTTTGTCCTTGCATTAATAAGATGGGACTTAATTGTCCTTACGACTTGCAGGCAATGGTGCTGAATTTTTCCTTTCCAAGAGAATTTATTCAGTCACAGGCACTAACTAATTTACTTATACGCCGAAATTCAATCCGTTTTTAATAATTCATGTTCTGCGGGAAGCGACAGTTGATATGAAATTAATTCTCGATTAGGAAACTGAAATTGATTCAGAATACAAATCATTAATTAAAATTCGACTACAAAAGGAACACACAGGGTTTTAGATTTTCATTACTTCTTTTGTACATCAACTGTTGGTTCTGATTTGAACTCAAACTATTATGTCTCACTTTTTCATTCTGCCGTTATTGTTATTGGGTCTTGCAGTTTTGCATTTCTCGAACGGTGCCTTTGTAATGGATACGTTCCAGGGTAAAGTAGGTGGTACTTGGGGTGAGTAACTTATTTCAGTATTGCTTGGTAAATAAGAGAGTCGACCAATTTTTATCTTTTGTTTTTTGATTATGTTCTCTATTTATTTCCAGAGAATGTCAAGCTTACAATAACTACTACTGTCGTGTCTGGGCCGAATGCAGTGGTACAAGTTGGAAACGGTTCTCTGTACCAAACAGACTTTGGTAAGTTTCAAATAAAATCGAAACACGTAATAAATAGTTGCTACAAATTGCAGATCGCTTGAAACTTGAGTGCAGAGGGGAGGACAATTACCTGACACCATGCAACTGCTTACTGGAAACGCAAGTCTTGAAAAGCATCTATGCTTTCTATCTTGAAACCATAGTTCCCTGTAAAATTACAGAAGAACTACGTCGAAACCCCAGTGATACTGTTTTATTTGAGTGTGAAGAAGAAGAAGAAGGTGGCTTAAACTGTCCATCACAAGATGCTAATGTTCTTTTACAAAACATACTCAATCGTAAGGTGCTTGTGACTTTTATGAAGCTGCTGATAATTTATTTATATTTTGACTAAACAGGCATCAAAATGATCACCACCAACGAGCTAGTTTTTGTTAGGTCGTGCAACATCAGTGGCTTCAACGGAACGAGTGTTTTCCACGCGACAACAGACATACAGGGCATGCAAACAAGGGCCGGGTTTGTTTTATCTTTTCCCACTTTGAATATTGAATGTGCAACTGAGCTGAACGAGGATCCGGCAAAACTTATAACCACGCTTCTCACAGCTATCCAGGAGACAATTGACATTGACTGTGCCGGTACAAAGTTACAGACCTCTGTCAAACATACTGTTGCACTCCCTGGTGAATTATTGAAAGATCCACAGAAATTATTTACACTAGAAAGTTGCTTACCCGTCGTACCCATACCCATTATTAGAAAACCAAGTTTTGGAAAATGAACCGTATGTTTCGATGCATATGCCTTTAGCCTCAGTGTGAAAATACTTCAAACATGTGAATTATTTTGGTGTTTAATTTGGGAAGATAAGGTTATCAGCTAAAAGTTTAAGCAGGCATTGCATTACTACAAGCACAGTAAAATAAAAATTCGATTCGGTATAATAAATGGCGTCGTGTATATTTATTTATTCTACAACAATAAAATGATCTTTTGTCCCCAAAGTTCCAAGTAGTCTAAGGCTCCAGTGCTTCTGAGCTTCGTCAAAAGGGCCATTAAAATGCAGGAAAAGTGTTCAAGTAAAGTTGTTCAACAAGTTCAGCACTTAAACTACGTGACTTTAACCTAATCGAGATTTTATTGTATGTAACTGTCCGCGTGTTTCAAAACAGACGCGGGTAACATGCCATTGGCCATAGGGCTGTGACGTTCTCAGCTGCATTATTAACTACGAGTTGCAGTTTCTTGTTCGTTCAAGCCTCTTCTTAGTTGTTGGTTCAGTTGATGTTTTTACATACTCTCCTTCTATTTCGCTTCATCATTTCCTGGACTAATTCCGCGGTGAAGTTTTCGATCATGAAGAAAATTTAGTTGTGCCCAAGAGCAAAGTTCGAGTAGAACAAACTGGTGGGGGCGATCAAACTCCGTAGCAAAAGACACTTTCCTCCACGTTTCCGTTTATTTCCTTGGAACAGTCATTGGCTCAATGAAGTTCTCGGTTTTGGAAGCCATAGTTGCAAAAAGGACGTCCTGTAACTTTCAGCGTTATCACTCTGGATTATGCTTTCCATAGAATTCAGGCAGCTTCCCCTCTAATGACTTTGAGATGAGACTATAAGCTCAGGGAAACGAAGCTTTTTTGTTGATAATTTTGTTTGCAATGACACTGTTACTGACACTGCTACATTTCAAGAGTAGAGAAAGGATAACTTTTTATCATGACATGATTATGCCACGCTCACAACACAATGTGATAGACGAATAATCTATATAGCGGGATATACTAAAGTGTTAACATGGCCAAAAGTAATTTACTAAACGTGATTCAAGAAAGTTTTGTGGCCAAAAATAATAAAAGTTAACCAATTCTGGGTTTATAATCTCTGTAATTTCATTACCAAATTGGTGTAAAGACTCAAAATTCTGGTGGACTTCAAGCTGACATGGCGTTGGTGCGAATCAAGCCACTAGCCAAACATTTTGTGTCTGCTGTTCCTTCCAAGTTCACCCGCAGTGTTTCAAATTTAGTCGAAAAAGACCGGAAACTGGTATGGCATCCATTCACACAGGAAAAAACAGCGCTGCCGCTTATTGGAATCAAAAGCGGAAAAGGATCTTATGTGTACGATGAATCAGGAAAACCCTATTTGGATTTAATCTCGAGTTGGTGGGTGAATTTGTTTGGACATGCGCAGAAGGAGATTGCAGATACAATTTATAAGCAAGCACAAACACTCGAGCATGTCATATTTGCGGGGTTCACGCATGAGCCAGCGGTGACTCTCTGTGAGCAATTGACACAAGTTCTGCCTCCTCACCTTCGTCGATTTTTCTTTTCCGATGATGGTTCAACGGCGGTGGAAGTTGCACTCAAAATGGCCTACCAGTTTTGGTGGAACCAAGGAGAGACGCAGCGAACAAAGTTCTTGTGTTTCGACGGTGGCTACCACGGGGACACTTTTGGAGCAATGGCGGTGGGGACTGGGTCTGGTTACCATGGAGCATTTTCAAAATTCCTATTCAATACAATTCCGCTAAAATTCCCTGCCACTTGGGATGGAGACGAAAATGTCCAAAGGAAGGAAGAAGAAACGTTGGCTACACTCGAGCGGCATCTGACAGAGGAGAAAGGAAAAATTGCTGCAATCATAATGGAACCTCTTGTTCAAGGAGCGAGTGGAATGCGCATGTGCAGACACTCATTTGTTGAATCGGTTGTGGACCTTGTGCGGAAAGATTCAATTCCCGTAATTTTCGACGAAGTAATGACAGGATTCGGGCGGACTGGGAGCCTCTTTGCGCATCATCAACTACGAAGTGATTGTCATCCGGATATCCTTTGTGTTTCCAAAGGAATTACTGGCGGATTCCTTCCATTGTCGCTTACGGTGACGACAGAAGAAGTCTATAAGGCGTTCTGGGGAGATACTTTTGACAAAGCATTAGCCCATGGTCACTCGTACACCGCCAATCCTATTACCTGCGCAGCCGCAGTCAAGTCACTGGAGATCCTGAGGAGGAGCGAAACAGCTGCTGCAATGAAAACAATTCAACAGGAGCATTCAACCGGTCTAGGAAAGTTGGTAGCTGAATTGGGTCCCAAGATAGAGAAAGTGCGGCAGTTGGGGACCATTGCTGCATTTGATATCAGTGGGAAATACGAATTCAACTTGGGACTCCACCTCCGGAAATGCTTTGCAGATGAAGGTCTCCTTTTACGACCACTTGGCAATAGCCTCTACCTCTTACCTCCGTACTGCACTACATCTGCTGAACTGCAAGATAGCTATGCAATAATAGCCAGAGTGCTCAGTCGCCTGTAAAGGCTATCTTAATTTGAAATCCATAGGTATGTGAAGTGGACCATTGGTGCATTTGACAAAGGTTATGGTGTGAATCATAGATATCCCGTCCTTGGATGGAAATGGAGTTATTACAACTAAAATGTTTCTTTACTTGTGGAAAATTCAAGTCACAAAACTTGGAATATTTAGCTTAGGAAGTGACAAATTCCTGTTTATAAATTGTGGTGGAATTTCCTGTTCGTTTTGGCGTTAAAACCTGACTCTGAATGCACTCTGAATTTTATAATTATAGTCAGATATCAAGCAAACCAAGAACAAGATGGAACGCTCAAGTAAATTGTGCTGCGGTTATTCTCTACGTGGAGCAACAAGAATAATTGCATTGTCTGATATAGTGTGTCTCAAATATTCTAATCTTATTAATTGTACAAGAGTAAAGCCGAAGCTTAGTTACATAATCTTATTTCATGTTCCGTAGGTTGTCGAAATAGCCACTATCATCTTTATCATTCTTTCGGTTCTTCCACGTATTCAAAATATTCAGAATGCGAGAAAGGATTACTACTACCATCCGCAGAATCACACAACCGGTAAGGCTTTTCCCGTCACACGCTACGGATAAAAAGGTCTACGAAACAAACGCTTCACTATTTAATCAAGCCCAATTTAAAAAAAAAAACAATTGGATGGTATTCTTTGAGCTTATAAAATCCCAAAAATTATAAATCGACCCTGTTATCAGCGGAACTAGGTATTTATTTTAAGTCTTATTTTCAGATATCGCCGTTGTTGCGTTAGATTCATCAAGCTTGTTAATTCATGTCATCGAGCTCTTGATTGTGGTGTTGGTTTTCCAAGGAGCTCAACAAGTAAGTTCAGCGTCAGGTTAAACTACTTTTTATTAGCTATTTGCTAAATGACAATATGAGTCACGTTTTGACTTTTCCAGAGGGACAGCCCTAAATGCAAGATCTGGGCTAGAATAACCGAGGTCTTGACTGCCCTTGACGCAATCATTTTTATTGCCCATATGATTGTCGACTTTGATGTGGCCATGTTGATTTTCATGATTTTCGACTTGTTGTATAAGACATACAGCGTTGTTGTCGTTGAAGCATTCATAACGGAGATGCAAACTTACGACGGAATTCCACGACCAGCCGGTGAAAGGGGTGAAGATGCATTTGATTAATGCAATAATTGGACAATGGCACAGGAACGGAAGAATGTTCCTCCTTTTCCCGCTTGCGTATTTAAATTAACGTAATTTAAACTTCATTATACAAAAGGTGAATTATGCGAATCCAATAAAAATAGCACAAAACGTGACGAATGATTGGTGAAAAGTAAGGTGAACTACAAAGATGTCACCCTGAGAAATTAAACTCTTAATTAATGCAGAGTTTTGCGATTTACTGAAAGGATTGGGAGGGCTGTACACTTCTTGGTGGTAATGTGTGACCTGTTGTCTGAAAGAATGACCCCGATCCTCTCTGCCCGATGATGATAGGAATGACCTATCGAGATACCAAGTTCGAACAGCTCCACAAGCTTCCATAAACAACCCATTGACTGGGGGAATTCCGTTAATTCCAGAAATCCATCCTGTCCGGAATATCAGAATCATTAAGATAATGAATGAACCCATATGAACGGTAGTGCTAATGATTTCAATAGAATTAGCTAAGTCACGTAAATGCGGTTAACTGCATTTACTCATTCACTAGACTCGACTTTATAAAAAGGACTCAACATAAACACCAATTTAACATTCCGCAGTTGACACTTAACAAACATGTCTACCTACACTCTCATCGTAAGTTGGCCATTTCTACTTTACTTCTAATTCGTAATTCCACCAGATTCAACAGTGTAACTGTAATTTTTGAGATTTATTTTCAGGTTTTGATTCTGTCTGGAATTGTGATGGTGGCCAAGAGTGACCTTGAAGGGAAGGCCACTGGAAACCATACCATGTACATAGTTGGAGTCATCGTATCGAATGGGACAATGCTGAATGGGTCAATGATGAACTGGACAATGCTGAATGAGACAATAAGTATTGAGAAATTACTCAATGGGACAATTGCCAACAATGTAAGTATGGCCAGTTCCGGAAGACAAGGGCGTTTTCTCTTCAACCGCAGACCTGGACTCGGTCTGGCTGGAGGATTGTTCGGATCCCCAATTGCTTACATCCCTATGAGAATTCCAGTTCCGATTCCAGTCAGAATGCCACTCTTTCCTTGGCTTTAATACAATTCAATCCTGCTTTCTTCAATTTCAAAAACTTTTCTCCGAACTTTACTGAAATTGTTATTTTTATTTGTATTTTATCACACATCATTTTGCTCCAATTTATATTCAATAGAAACAAACAATTAGTAAACATATGTTAAATGTAGTTTGCTTAGAACCCTTCCAATATATTTACACCAAGGAACATAAATATGTTAACCCCTTGCAAGACTTAATTAAACAATGGCTTAGCCCATCTTAGTGCTGAAATCAAAGCAGTGTAATTTAAAGCTACAACAAGAACGACTTGAAAATGACAATTTAAAAAGACAAGAGCATGAAAACCAACCAATTCAGGATTGTATCTAATAGAGTGAGTATTGCGTGTCCCTCCATGTGGTAAAAGTTACCTACTTTGCAGCGTAGAAGTGGAACAGATTCGATTGTCTTGGCGTACGCATCGCGTGTTTGCTTATTTGTTATCCCACTGAGTCGTTTTTTGAGGTTGATTTTGAAGTTGGTAGAGAAATCGTATATGGCTGAAAGCAAAAGGGCAGATGGAACTAAAGCAAGCAACGAGCTAAAACTAAGTGAAACAAATAATGTTGCAACCGGAATTGAGTTAACTTTCCCCTTGATCAAAAGGAACAAAGTTCCAGGCAGAATAAGCGCTCCGCCTAGCTTCCAGCTAGGTATGATGAGACGACCGAATACAATATTGTAGGCGTTGGTTTGTGCAATTAAAGATTTGTAGACAATGTTGCACTGCCAAACCAGGGATTCAGAATTTTCTTTTGATTCGTTTGGCCAAATAATGCTGAAATAAAATGTTTTCAAACCTCAAAACAGCACTGTGTTTTCACTTGATGCTAACTTACCAAGCTTGTTTTGCCCAGAAGAATAAGCCCTCAGTTGCAGGGTAAAACATGAGAAGTGTTATATTAATTACGCATTGAAAATCAACGAACAAATAAACTTGAGTGACAAGAAAGAGCAAGATGCTCGTTAGTCCAGCCAAATTGAAATATTCACAGACCAGTTTAAAAAGCGTTGGAATTTCATGCCGTAGTACCAAGAACATCATAATTTGAATTAAGTCGAATGAAATGAGACCATAGAAGGATAGTAAGAATCCTTGCTCGCGTATGCTTGGACGACAGACCGGTTTCCCAAAATATTTGGTTCCTAGAAGAATTAACGGTGAATTACAGCAAAAGTAGAGAAGATTTACCTTGAATTGAGTTAAGTTGAAGGGCACGGTTCATAAGTTGAATTGTTTCTACACTGTATCTATGATAACTAATTTTTGCACAGAGCATACCACAATGTAGGACAGCAATTGTAAAAGTGAATGCGATAATTACAAAGTTTCCGGAGTTAATTAATTCAGGAATTGACCATGCCCAATTTGAAATGCTTGCAAGGTAGTATGACATTGTGATGTAATTTATTACTCTAATTGAAACTGAATTATCCCTTGCTAGCAAGCCATTTACGATTTTAAACGGAAATAGTTTCATTTTACAAAAGAAATTGATAGAAGAAACAATATATTTCAACTCCCTTTTAGTCAACATTTTATTTTATTTCTATTATACTCCTGAATTTTAGAATTTGAGACTCGAATTGGCTTAGATGTCGGTTTATATAGGTGCAGATAGAATGGCAAGTCGGAATCCCGGTTGCATGTAACCTTGGAGATCATCAATTTTTAGGATATTGTCAGAAGTCTTATTCTTCCGCATACACCCACCTTAAGTGGTACCTTTGAAACCATAATCCTGATCGCTAATTGCTAAAGTTTCCGGAACATCTTCAATTTAGACACACATTTGAATTGGAGCCAATATAATTGCCAATCATAGAGAGTGGAATACAGTTTACACGGAAGTGCTGTCTTTATTCAAGATTCAGTACGGTAAATTAGACCAATTTTTAACAAATAACAAGTATTAATTATTTCCAACTTTCGCCCTTGGATTTGAGACCAAAATAATAAAACAATGTGACAATCAGTCTTATCAAAAGTATCAACAGGCGGGGCTCCATTGGTTTCCATCAAAGTAGGAATATTTGGAAATGACTCTCATCAAATACAAATGCGGGTGATTGATTTGTATTATTGATGGAGCAATCTGTCATTTGGAAAGCACCATTGGAAATCCGAGTTTCTGAATTACAATATGGGACTGCTTAGACAGACCGTTACATTAGCTTTTACAGATTAAATAAACTTTTGAGTTCTCAATCCATCAATTCCAAATTGTCTGTACAACTTTACATTGGTATTTTCCAGTTTATGGGAGAACCCTAAATTACGTCATTATTCTCAGATTCAAAGAGGAAAGTGATTCATGCTTACAAGTGATAGAACAGATGGAATTATTTTTGACAATGGGAAAGAGACCTCATGACCGAGTCACCGAGTGGTACTTTGCTTTTTTAGCAAAAGAAAAGGATTGTTGCTTAATTATGCTGAGGCCAATGAAATACGACACTTATGACCTAAAACTGCAAAATTGTTGTGACTTAGATAAGTTTTTAGTGCAAGAATTTATGATTCATAAGGATTCTATTATTCATTTGCAAAAAAATTCTATTCCGTGCATTTCGACCTTGCTGACATTAATTCCCGCTCCTTTTAATATTTCGCAATCTCATGGCTGCATTCGCATTTGATGAATTAGAACTGGAACTGCCCTTGGTTCTTAATTGATGTCAATTGATGATAAGTGTAAAATCCACACTGAGGTTTTTTATTCCTTTAGCTAAAGCCGTCAGGATCTCATAAAATTTTCCGTGAAATTGACGTATGAATTTTCTGAGAAGCGGTTTCAGTATTTTTATGAAAATGGGAAGATTGCATTTATACTTGCAATCTGTTCCTTGCGTTGGTATTGGCGCCGTAGATTGACCTTTCCCCTGGAGTTCCTTTTGATTATCTTCCTCTTGGTGTCAACATGTTTGGTTTTCATAAGATGAAGGACAACGACACGCCATGGAGGACTCATCCATGTGTGACTCTGATTGTTCAACACTCCATAATTATCATATTTAGAAAAGCCTCTTTACTTTGTACGTCATAGGAATGGGGATGACTTGGAGCTGTCCATATTCCATGTGGGGGTGCTTGATAACAGCGTCCACATCTTCTTCGTAACCCCTGTGTGCTCAGATATGAACCCATTTTAATCACTTTAACTTTTCTCTTCTTCATGAATATAAATACACTCGAGATCTCGGCGTCATTGTGTTTTATTCAATTCCAAGGGAGAGACGCAAATCAGAAGCAGTTTTGAACCAATCAGGAGGCAAGGATGAAACAAGTTTACTTGTGGAGCCCTTGGGCTATTTGCTTCTTTTACACCTGCGCACTGTTAGCTGCGGTGAAAGCATGCGACGAATTTGAATTTGAGTGTGGTGACGGTCAATGTATTAGGCTAGGTTGGCGGTGTGATCTGGAAAGGTAAAATTTAAATTCACAATCAGCGCATGCGTGAATTCAATTTCTTCTTGTGCTCAAGGGACTGCGCAGACGGATCCGATGAGCAAGGATGTGATGGTGAGTGAAATTTATCAATTTTTTGTAACCAATTGAAAACTTCTAAATTGAAAAACGAAATGAGTCAAACTTATGTTTTTCAATTTTAATTTTCAGCTGTTTCGTGTACAGACGATCTCTTCAAATGTACCTATGGGAGGTGCATCCCAAAAACATTTGTCTGCGATACTGGTACATCTCGAATCAAAGCGCAGGCGCAACCTTTGCTAATTTAAATCTTGTTGATTCAGAGGCCGACTGTGATGATGGAAAGGACGAAGAAAATTGCGATTACGGCGAATTCAGAAATCAAACTTCTACGCAAGCACAACCCGGAGTTAGCGTCCCTGGACGAATCGGGACTTGCGAAAATTGGCAATTTCAATGTCACAGTGGGTCATGTATAAGGTAAAGATAGAAAAATTGGCCTACCTAGTATGATTTTTTAATGAAAATGTTTTATTTTTACTTCCATCAGAGGGACTTATCAATGTGATGATGACAAGTGAGTTGCCATTGTTTTATTTAATTTCCTTAAATGCAAACGCTGACTTTGATTTTAAAGAGACTGCGCCGATGGCTCAGACGAACTTGGTTGTGAACCCTGTGTGAGCACTACTAGCCTTGAAATTGGGAAGCCTCCATTTTGTAAAGTCCGAGTGTACAAAGGGCCCACGAGGATACGGAATGAGACTTTCTGCATTGAGCCCGATGTCTTCAGGATCAAAACAGGCCGCTTGATTCCATGTAAATTCGCTAATGTTTTGCAAAGCAGAGCAATCCATCTTAATTATCAGCGACGCTGACATGGCAGTTTTGTAATCACTTTTGATAATTTTCCAGACGACAGACGTAGTTATACAGAAGCTCGAGTTAATTATATTCGCGTTATATGCGAATCCTACTATCCAGTGGACTTTAATTTCGACGGAGTGGGGGTAAGCAGATTTTTTTTTTAAATATTCCATTTTTTTTAACTTTTTGTAAATTATGGTTTTGTAGGCCGTTGAACACATTCGTGTTAATCGGAATCAGAAAATATCTCCAACCGGAAGTATAATTTACTTGACTGACATCACCACAGTGGCCACGCCGCAGTCGACAGGTCACTATTTATTTAGTGAACTCCGGCAGAACACGACTGAACAAGCTAAAACCACATCGCTCTTCTTCTTATTCGAAAGTATAACTCACAAAATTGAAAAAATCATGAGCTAATTTTTTATATTTTTTCAGAGGATAAGAAACCATTTCTACTTGGTAACGGCAGGACGCTGAATGCAAAGCTCAATATCTATGGTCATGAAAATCATGATTTGAATGATCCTCCTGTCCACTTGCCAATTCTACCCTGCGTCACTACAAAAGCAAACACTTCCGTGTACCTGTACAAGCAAACAAATGTAAGTAAATAAACTGAATTTGAAATTGGTGACTCATTTTTATTTACCTCCATTTAGGAATCTTGGGCAAGAGTAGAGGAATCAAAGTACACATACGACCCATTTAATGGATTCCTGATGAACAGTTCCACCCTGGATGCTAAAAAATACAAGTGCACAACGGACCCAAGTTTCACTTCAGACGCTGACGTCGTCACTGTTGACGTCCCCGATGAAGTGAAAGAACTCAAGAACTTACCTCCGTCAAACTTGAAGCTTGTTTTTGGTACTGGTCTAAGCGCCACCTGTCACTCCATTAGAGAAGATACAGGAACAAAATTCGAATTTATTAACGTCTATGCGGAGAATCCGCTAGATGCCAAAGTTCTTTCGGATTGTGTCTTGAAGGTAAAATATTTATTCCTTCCTCCATCCTGGTCTTTAATTCTTACAAATATGGCAATTTTTCAGGGTTCTTTGAATTGTGGTTCTCATCCGCAAATACGAAACCAACATCAGATATCAGATGACCTTAAATGCAGGCATTCAAATCAGAAAACAAAGTGCAAGCACATTTCCGAAATTTATCCACAGGGAGTATTGATTTGTATGTCAGACACTGAGACAATTGTGCAACAATATTTCACTGGGCTGGACGACGTGCTGTGTAAGAAAGAAGCTTTAATAGTTTCTGATTAAAAATTATATTTGATTTTTATTTCAGACAAGGATTGGAGGGAAGCCCCTAAGAGTGCGCTAATAAGAATCGAAACGGCAGTCGCAAATACTACCGGCGGTACCGCTGGATCAACCCTTACCACAAGATGTTCGGCTGTCAATATGGTCTTTGGAAGGAACGCAATCACATTCGAAAGCAGATCGGCGGGAACAGAAGTCGTGAGCAAGCATACTAATGGAGGATATCACAGTTGGTCGTTTACACTCCGTGAAAATATGACTCAACTCATCTGCGCAGATCACATTTGGGAAACTATGCAAGAAATCTGGAGTGATCCAATCAACATCACAGTCACACCCAAAAGTAACTTTTTTTTACTTTAATGGAGTTAATTTTAATCTGGAGTTTATCATTGCTAGTCATCATTTGCTCTTACATGGAATTCAAATGCGGAAGTGGACAATGTGTCAGGTAAAGTTCTTTCAGTTTTAAAACAAAACCAGGAAACAATTCGTAAACTATTTTTTCAACTTAAGGTTGAGCTACAAATGCGATGGGGATCGGTAAGATTTAATTTCAAATGCAAGAGATTTTATTCTACATGAATATTTTTTAGTGATTGCGTTGACGGCAGTGACGAACACAACTGTGGGAATATTACAAGAACAACTACGACAACGCCAGCTCCGATTACTTGTTCCACCCTTCAGTTCCACTGCTTCAAACACTTATTCTCCGGTCAAGTTTGCATCCCATGTAAAAAAAAATCAATCCTACCTTTTTCATTTCTTTAAATTATAAATTTTGTATTCCAGATACATACAGATGTGATGGGGATAGGTAGGTAAAATGGAAGCAATAAGAGTGAATGAGATAACATGCTTAATTTCTTTTCAAATTAGGGATTGCCATTTAGGTGAAGACGAGGATAATTGCCCTTCGACTACAACCACAACAACAGAGCCACCTAACGGTATGTTCAGGAGTTGCCTTAACGTTGCGTTTATGCAAATATTTAATATTTTAGGTGGATGTGGAGACTTGTTCAAATGTAACAATGGCGATTGCATTCGGTAAGCAAGCTTCAGCGTTTTATAGAATTTTCGTAAATAAGTTTTACTTTGCAGCGCCACCTACAAATGTGATGGAGAAAAAGATTGCAAAGATGCATCTGATGAAGCCCCAATTGCAGACTGCCCGACGACGTCACCTCCAGTTACAACCACAAATGCAACCGCAATAGTAACGGCAGAACCACAAGAAACTGTATCGGCTAAGAATGATGCCGAAGTGGATGACCCAAGTACTTGGCAAAGCGAAGCCGAACCAGCTGCTGACACTGGTGGACCCTCAGCCCTTGGAATTTCATTGATAGTATTGGGAGGTATGACATCCAAAGGCATTGGAAAATTAACTTTTACTTATCGCATTTACTTTGGCAGTAATTCTGGCTGTGGTAATCATGAGTCTCGTTGGGTACAAAATGTATGGCCATTATGCTCTGGGAACAAGAGGAATCTCGTCATCATCTAACATAAAATATTCCAATCCTACTTCTGATCAGGAGGAAGTCCTGATAAACTGAAAAGCTCAATTGTACATATATACTGATGTCGCAGAAAACAAAGTAACATGTGATCATTCGATATAAAAATAAACAACAGTAACTAAAACAAAAAGGCAAAAAGAGCAAATTTTATTTCGATCACGGCAATAAAATTAGGAATCACAATTGAATGTATGAAGGTATGTCAATGTTAATGCCTGGATGATGGTAATTAATGCAACTGGCAGACGAGTAGTAGCACTACCAGGAATGACAAAAGTAATTGTCGGAGGTCTCTCAGACAGTTTAATTTCGAAGCGAACACAAAGTAAAGGTGGTTTGCTGATTATACTGCTATCCTTGTATACACCTTCCGCCCTCATGTCTGCAATGTATTGCTTCGATATCTAAAATATGGCTCAAGTTTACACTCTGACATCTCGGCATTTAGAGTCAAGCTGTTGAGAAAAGTGAACTTACGTTGTTGTCAAACTTAAATACAAGTTGATGCAACAGGATAAATTCTTCACCTGCCTCTAGCGGACAGTCTCCTTTTATCAAGGATTTACAACCATCAAATTTTGCGTACATTCCCGGGGCCTGGTAACTATTTCTCAAATTAAAGCTAAGCTCTTCTATTTCGTTCGTTTTCGGCTCCAGATCTGCGTTAAAATGAACAATTCTTTTAGTTTTCCTTAGTTTCAAACTGCCGTTGTGGAATATCAATAAACTACATTTACCCAAAACCTTCCCGTGTAGTTCAATGTCGTATTGTGTCTCAAATCTCCCGTCGGCTGTCATATTGCAAGGCGCTGTTTGACAGTCGCTTACTCTCAGGTCAATCAGCTTTGCTTTGAAACTGCTTGCGTCACTGCAGTCCTGATATTTGTCAACATGGACAGGAGTGTTTGGACCAAATAAATATATGCCGCTCCGGAACTGTCTATTAGTGTTATAATTAACATCCACTTCGAAACAGAACAGTGGATCTACCACCGTTGCATCCACTTGCAGTTTAAACGGCTTCACTTCCTGGCAGCAACATAGTTGCTAATTACTCATAATGGTTCTGGTTTTCTGTAGCTACCTGTGATAGTCTGAACGGCATCCTGAGTTTAATTTTTAAAGTAAAACTTTTTTTGTCGTCAAAACACTTGTCAGTACACCCTTCGGGCTTTCTCGAACCCTGGGCAATTGTAACTGTATCCATCTTGGCAGCATACTTGGCTTCGTTAGTCGACTGAGCTATTACAATCCGTCATGTGGAAATTAGAAATTAAAAAAAAAGAATTTTATTTTCGCGTAATTTGACTTTACCTTTGCTTCCCGTTCCGCTCACGGTGAAGGTGTACACAGTACCTGCGTGAACCTCAGGAGGTACACGCTTTCCAATGTTAGTCATAACGCTGGTTATAGTCGCGGTTGTGCCTAAAAAAACAAATTGGTATTATTTAGACGTTTAGTTTTTACGAATCAGTTATACGTAGTGCGTTGAGCGAATCCGATATGTTTTTAAGGAACAAAAACTTAATAGATACTAATTAGAAACTTACAGGTAGGCTTTAGCAAAGCTAAAGCTAAGAGTAACCCTCGATGCAAATTAAATAGTCGTATTTAGTTACGGAATGGGTCTTCATTACAACAATTCATTTATTTGACGGTTCAAAAATCGTTTACTACTGTGGCCCAATATGTTACCACCAAGTTCCAGTTAATAATCCAGGTGGCCCCAACGCCATCTCCCGCTGGCAGACACTATTTTTTCCCAAACAGGTAAACAGAGGGAGGGGAGAAAACACCTGGGAACATTAATTAAATCTAAAAAAAATTACAACTTAGTGCAAAAAATAGGTCAATTAGATTAGTATAGACTAACCTAACGAGGAGCCGACGAGGAGTGTAAATGTGATATAATACATATGATAAATGAGTGACATTTGATGTTTAACCTGAACCGCAGGGTTTAACTGTTAAAGGAATCAATTCTACATCGTTGGAACCCGGCTTGAAATTGTTTTCTTCATCCCCTTCGTCACTCCAAACCTGTCCTAGTAGAGGCAACAGAAGCGCTACAGTCCACATTTTTGCGTATGTTCTCAGCCACAATCCGATTACTACAAACTTTAATAAGGAAAGGAGGAAGACGACCATAAGAATTAAGTAGGTCAGCTCTAAAGCAGGCTAATAAAAGTTCAATACCCTGTTTCTCAATTTAGAAAGTTTGACATTTAAGAATGTACAACCGCGTATCTTTTTAGTATTTTCATACAAATTAATTTTTTGTGACTAATTTTGAGTGTAATTGGGATTAACATGAAAAGTTCGCCTGATGATTTTACCAGGGAAATCCTAGGCTAGATAGCGGCTAAGGGTGAAAAGAACTTAGACCAACTAATCAACCAATCCATGAATCGAATCCAACCATCCGCAACACTGTCTGAAGTAGTGTTGAACAGTTGAATTAATACTAAATGGGCAAAGTCGAGTGAAATCACCTACATTCCTAGATGAATGCCTAAGCACGCAAATTGTCAACTGGAGACAACTTCTGGGTTGAACAAAAATGATTAGTGAAAATAATGAGCAGGAAAACGAGTATTTGGTCCCAATGTGTTAATTAACTTTAAGTTTTTTTCCTTTCCACAACCATTGCATTATAACTTGATTTACAAGGTTCATGGAAGTTCGCATATCCTGAACCGGATTCAACTGTCAAAAAACAGGGAGACAACGCACGTGGATTTTATCCAATGAAATGGCAACTACCTCACTGGGAAACCTGATTTCAAATCTACTACGTCCTATTTGACTTGGTTATATAACACACTGGGTTTTAAATCATTTCAGCATTCATCAGAAATAATGTAATTGGCTGAAACCAAAAACGAAAGCATATTTCAAAGCATATTGCCACTTTCAAATAATAACACCATTGCGCAGCACTGGCAATCTTTCGTCAAAATATTAAACAAGTGAAGGAAATCGAATTATGGGTAAGTCAATAGCATTACTTGGACTATTTAGGTCATTCTAAAATTAATTTATGCTTAAAATGACCAAGTTATAGTACCTTAAGAAAGTAATTAAATTCTCCGCCTCGTCCACTTATTAGCTCTTTAAACATTTGCAAAAATGGGACGATTTATTTTTTACTAGAGGACGAGAGAGTCGTCTTTCAATTAATGTCAATTACATACGTTCTTGTTTAATTGCCATTGTTTTTTATTTAGGATTTTATCATCTAAAATTCACATTGTTTTACGTCATCATTGGATTTGGGTCTTGGACAAAGGGTAAGTTGTCTAATTTTTAATTTAAATTTATTGCTCATTATCTTTGCACCTTTAGGCATCAGTGTGAATAGCCAAACCGAATGCCCGAGTGAGGGTTTTTACCGTAACCCCGAAGACTGTTCTAAGTTCTACAGATGTGTTGAACATTCCTTTGATGAAGATGACAATTCACGGACTGCGTTGGAAAAACACGAATTCACGTGTCCATCTGGAACAATTTTTGACACCAAGTTATCGATTTGTAGCTATGCAAGCCGCGTTACTAGTTTAGATAAGCGTGATTGTAAAGAAAAGAGGACGAATTATCAATCGAATCCATCAGGAAGTGAATTGAATCAAGAAGGTCAATGGATGAGTTCCGAGGGAGAAGTAAGTGGGTCAGGAACATGGGGACAAAGAGGTCAATCGGGGAGTCCTGGCAGTGAGAAGTTACCAGGCGGTCCATGGGTACGTCTTTCAGACTACCCACCTGCTAAACCTAAAAAGAAGACTAGAATTACACATTATTTGTTCCATCATGAGTACACTACTGTGTCTCATACAGTTCATGCGGTGCCTGTATTCCATCCACCTCCTCCTCTGTACATCACACCTGTAGTGCCAATAGTACCATTAGTACCACATTATCTGTATTAACGATCAAATTTTTAAGTAGCGGAAGCTAATTGATATTTTTATTCTGTATGTCGTCTGTCTGCGTTGATAAATTCCACAGATTATATCGTATTGAAATTTGAAAATCGTAGTAAAAAGTATAGTAGTGAATAATTATCATTTATCTGATGGTTTTGCCTACTTTGAAGACACTTTTTTTATCTGTGTTCGGCGGCGATGAGATGATGATAATACAGACCGGTAATGGCAGTTTACTAAAACTAATTTTCCAATTTTAAATTGATTAAGCAATTCTGATTACATTTCTATTATCTTGTGCAGGTCCTTTAGGAGACGAGCTTGAGTTAGCGGACAACATGTGGGAAGAAAATTACGTTGCACAAACGAAAATACTCCCGTTGGTGGACTTGGTGATTACTCATGGTAGAAACAACACAATTACAGAGTCATTTTATTTTGGAAAGCGAGTTCTTAATGATTCCACTCATGTGGGACCAGTTGGACAATGGACAACGTATTCAGGAAACTGGGCTTGGTCTAAAATTCCACCCCTATAAAGTCACAAGACGAGCTCCTCTCGAGCATAGAGACAATGCTTGCTGATGAAGTTTTGCAGGAACAGTTTAACTCAATTGGGAAAAGAATTCGAGGCTCAAACGGTCAGCAGAGGACGGTAGATGTGGTTGAAGGAGCTGCAATTAACAATCGAAGTAGGTTTCTCGCTGATGAATAGAATAATCACAAAGACACACAAGGAAATGCGGAACTTTTGGAGAACAAACAGAATTAGAATAAATATATCACTTTTAAAATAATTTTTTTTTATCAAGAATTCGAACAATAAGTATTCAATTACTTTTCATGAGGTCAGAATAATGCATCCATTCATTTATTATTCTGCTATGCTTAATTATTAGAATTTTGAGATTGCCGTGTAATGATTATGTCATTTTTATCCTGCTTATATTAGCATAAACACATAACTTATTAAAAATAAACATAATTTTGACATGCTCAACTCACCGTGTCTCCAATTAGCAAAAAAAAACAATGAGTCAGAAAAAGAATTATTAAAGTAATGGCGAATCCTCCTTTGAAGATTTACAGTTGGAAATTCTAGAAATCGTATGAAGAAATAGTTTTTTTATTGAGAAATCTAAAAGAATTTATTATCCATGATTTCTAATTTTTTTCCAAATTCTAAATCATATCTAGGAATGTAAGTTTAATAAACCATGGCTCATCGTTCTTCATTAGGTTGATAACTTTTGAACTGCGCAACTCCCTGCTGGGCGGGAAAATTCTGGGAAATCTGGGTCGGGGGTTCAAATCAACTTCCGGGCATATATTTTTTGTTAACTCACCGGAAGCAGCACATAATTTTAAGCTAATTTGCTTAATGAAGTTATTGTTTTTGATGAAAAATG